>JAJSRW010001774.1:0-2500 GCA_022414725.1 Microglena sp. YARC
AAGGGAGAAAAAAAAGAAAAAAGAAATTTTTTTTTTTTTTTAAATTTGGGAAAAGTTTTTTTGTCTTTTTTTTAAAAATTCCACAACGGGGCTTCCCCCCCTCTTTTTTTGGGGAACCGGTTGGGAAAGGGATGTTCCTTTCGCCTACCATTAACCACCTCCCCGCCCCCAAAAACAACCAGAACTTGGTAAAAAGCCCCCAAACCACAACCACCAAACCAACCACAACTCAACCCCCAAACAAACCCCCCCAGCACCCCCACAACCACCCTCACTTCAAACACAACACTCCACACACCAACTTCATAACACAATCACGCACACCAACTCCTCCCCCTCCACAAAGACAAAACAAACACCACCACACAACACAACACAACACACAACACACAAACAACACACACACAAACACACCACTTAATCTGCCCCCCCAACCCCCCGCCACACACACCACCACCAGACCACCAACCACCCGACGGCACATACACACACCACCACCACCACCAACCAACCGACAAACAATCAACACAACAGCACGGCACAACACACACCACCATCACCACCACCACCGATACAACACAACGCACATACACACACACACACACACCCTCCCCTCCCTCACCCCCCGTTCCCAGTCCACCAAGCCCCCTTTTGCCGGCCCCCCCCCCCCTGCCCCCCTCGCCCCCCCCTCCCTCTTTCGTCCCCCAGTCCACTAGGCCCCCCATACCCCCCCCCCCCCCCCCCCCAGCGGCTGCTTACAAAACTTGCCCCTTCATAAACACACACCGCCCCCCCCCCCCCCCCCCCCCCCCCCCCCACACACACACACACACACACTACACACACACCACCACCGTGCCAATCTCCCCCCCCCCACCATGGGCCCCCCCCCCCCGCGCTCCTCATCAAAACATTGCCCTCTGAACACCTCCCACATGGGAGACAAATCATTCCCCCTCCCACCTGCCATTCCCCTCCCACCCCTCCCCCCTTCCCCACCACCACCCACCCACCCCAATCACCCTTCCCCTCCCCTCACCCCCATCCCCCCAGTCCACCAAGCCCCCTTTGCCGGCCCCCTCCGCCCCCTTTGCGAGCCCCCCCACCCCACTTCCACAACCCCCCACCCCTTCCACTCACCCCCATCCCCAGTCCACAAAGCCCCCTTTTGCCGGCCCCCTCCGCCCCCTTTGCCGGGGCCCCCCCATCCCACTCCACAACCTCCCCCCCACCCCTTCAAACCTCACCCCCATCCCCAGTCCACCAAGCCCCCTTTTGCCGGCCCCCTCGCCCCCTTTGCCGGGCCCACACCACTGCCTTCAAAAACATGCCCTCATTACCCCCATCCACCCCCACCTCCACATCCACAAACCCCACCACCACCCACCACACCCAATCCCCCCCTCCCCACTCCCCTCACCCCCCCGTCCCCAGGTCCACCAAGCCCACCTTTTTCCCCACCCACCCACCTCACCCCCACCCACCCACCACCTCACCCCCCACCCACCCACCTCACCCCCACCTACCACCCACCTAATCACCACCAACCCACCACCCACCCACCCACCCACCTATCACCACCCACCCACCCAACCATCACCCACCCCACCCACCCAACCTAATCACCCACCCACCCACCACTAATTCCCACCCACCCACCCACCACTCTAATCACCCACCCCCCTAATCACCTAATCACCCCACCCACCAATCACCCACCCACCCACCCACCTAATCACCCACCCACCCACCCACCTAATCACCCACCCACCCACCTAATCACCCACACCCACCACCCACCTAATCACCCACCACCCACCTTAATCACCCACCCACCCACCTAATCACCCACCCACCCACCTGCCTAATCACCCACCCACCCACCTAATCACCCACCCACCCACCTAATCACCCACCCACCCACCCAACCTAATCACCCCCCCACTCACCTAATCACCCACCACCCAGCCCACCCACCTTAATCACCCACCCACCCACCCACCACACCTAATCACCCACCCACCCACCACCCACCCACCCACCCATAACCCCACCCACCTAATCACCACCCACCCACCCCACCTAATCACCCACCCACCCACCCACCTAATACCCACCCACCCACCCACCTATCACCCACCCACCCACCCACCCACCTAATCACCACCCACCCACCCACCTAATCATCCCACACCACCCACTCACCCACCTAATCAACCCCCCCTCCCTCTCCCCAACCCCCCCCTCCCCTCCCTCACCCCCGTCCCCAGTCTCCACACCAAGACCCCCTTTGCCGCCCCCCCCCCCCCCGCCACTGGCTAAAAAACTTCCGCCTCGTTTTTAACACCTCCCCCCCAGCTCCACAATCACCCCCACCCACCACCCACCACACCAATCGTCCCCCCCCCCTCTCCCTCACCGCTCCGGCGCGGCCCAGTCCACCAGCCCCCTTAGCCCCACCTCACCCCTGCCCCCACCTCACCCCCACCCACCCACCCAC
>JAJSRW010001774.1:5000-7500 GCA_022414725.1 Microglena sp. YARC
CACAACCAATACAGGTATGGTTCTCACTCAGGGCCACGGACAGCTCAAGAGGAACAGCAATTTAAATTGGATTTATGGACACACACACACACACACACACACACACACACACACACACACACACACAACACACACATACACACACACATGACACACAACACACAAACAACCCCCCTTCCCCCCAAAATCACACACGCACACACACACACACACACACACTGAAACCCCAAATCACACACACACAACCAAAACAGGTATGGTTTTTACTCAGCGCCACGGACAGCTCAAGAGGAGCAGCAGCTCCGGAACCGGAAACCGAAATAGTGAGACAGGAAACCGAAATAGCGAAACCGCGTCCAGCCTGGCCAGCCAGATGCTGGAGGGGGCTTTCGAGGGGGAGCTGAGGACTCTGATCGAAGATGAGGAATTTGAGTTTGGGTTCAACTTGACGGGTGGGTAGGTTTTGGGGGGCCTGGGGGAGGGAATTTGAGTTTGGGTTCAACTTGACGGAGTGAGTAGGTTTTGGGGGGCCTGGGGGGGAAAATTTGAGTTTGGTTTTTCAACTTGACGGGTGAGAAATTGCTTGATTTATTGTGTGTGGGGGGGGGGGGATGGGGGGGGGGGGGGGGGGCTGAAGAAGCTAATAGAAGATGAGGAGTTAAAATTTAATTTAATTTCCCCCTATGGGAAACTGGGCATGAATTCTTCATGGCCCCTGAGGTGTGTCTGAAGCAACCGTACTACAAGAAGTACAATTCAAACCACACCACTTACACACACCACACACACACAGGCGAAACCGGAAGTTTATTTTCTACATGGCCCCTGAGGTGTATCTGAAGCAACCGTACATCAAGAAGTGTGATGTGTTCAGTTGGGCAAAAAACAATGTATCCACTCACCAACTCCCCATATTTAATTTAACTTCATTTAATTCAATTTAATTAAATTTAATGTCCCCCACAGGCGAAACCGGGAGTGTATTATACATGGCCCCTGAGGTGTTTCTTAACACACACACACACACACACACACACAGGTGAAACCGGAAGTATATTCTACATGGCCCCTGAGGTGTTTCTGAACACACACACACACACACACACACACACACAGGTGAAACCGGAAGTGTATTCTACATGGCCCCTGAGGTTTATCTGAAGCAACCGTACAACGAGAAGTGTGATGTGTTCAGCTTTGGCATGGTCATGTACGAACTCATGTGCTCGCTACTTCTGTGTATCTATTACGCTGCTGACAGCGACAACCCCGCCGATGTTATGGAGACTTACCCAAGGTGCGTTACTTCATGTTTTCTTTCTTTCTTATTCTTATTTATTGATTGATTGATTGATTGATTGATTTTATTGATTTATTTGTTCATTTATTTATTTATGTATTTATTTATTTATGTATTTATTATTTATTTATTTGTTTATTATTTATTCTATTTATTGATTGATTTATTTATTTATGTATTTAATCTCTCTCGTGTAAATCTTCTACGTAGCCGACAGCGACAACCCTCCGATGTATTGAGACTTACCCAAGGGTTCGTATTTTATTATTTATTTATATATTTATGTATTTGTGTACTTATTTATGTATTTATGTATTTATTCTTCTGTGTATCTTCTACATAGCCGACAGCGACAACCCTGCCGATGTTATTGAGACTTACTCATGGTACGTGTTTAATGCTTTTTAATGTATGTACTAATTATTTATGTATGTTTGTTTGTTTTAGTAGTAATTATTAATTAATCAATTTCGGCAAGGGTCATTACGAGCTGATATGCTCTCTCCTATTTTTCATCTTCTACTCTGTCGACAGCGAGAACCCCGCGGATGTTATGGAGACTTACCCAAGGGTACGTTTTTAATGCTTATTTATTTATTTACTAATTCTTAATTTATTTATGTTTTTTAGGTATGTAATTCATTCTTTCATTCATATGTATGTCTTTACTTGTTTATGTATTTATTTGTGTATGTATTTAATTCATTATTTAATCAGTTTCAGCATGGTCTTGTATGACCTCATGTGCTCGCTACTTATTTATGTATTTATTTATTTAATTTATTATCAGTTTGTTTTATTTATTTATTACTTTATTTATTTGTTTATATATATATAATATATAATATATATATATATATATATATTTCCCTCGGGATTTCCTTATCATATTCGCATTTTTTGTTTTTAATGTATTTATGTGTTTATTTATTTATGCACCTCATGCATTTATTCAGTTATCTTCTACGCGGCTGACAGTGACAACCCGGCCGATGTTATGGAGACTTACCCAAGGGTGCGAGAGGGGGTCAATTATTTACATGTTTGTTTTATTCATTCATTTAATTTATTCATTCATTTATTTATTTATTTATATAATTATTTATTTATTTAATTATTTATTTTACAATTATTCACATGTTTGTTTTAGTACCTTAGTTTTACCTTGACCCTAAACCCTAAACCCTAAAACCCTAAACC
>JAJSRW010001774.1:12500-40000 GCA_022414725.1 Microglena sp. YARC
ATAATTAGGGCTAGGGAAATTGGGGCTTGGCAAACTTGGAGCTTGGAAAATTGAGGGTAGAAAACGCAGGGCCAGCTGGGGGAAGTAAGATGGGAGAGAGAGAGAGACACACACACACACACACACACACACACACACGCAGGGCCAGCTGGGGGAAGTAAGATTTCAAGATATATTTTCTGTTTGGCTGCCTCCCTACGCAACCCTGATGCATTGCTTTTTGGAGCCCCCCCTTCTGTGGGGCGGGAGCCCCCATGTTTACCCATTTGTCCGTCCATCCATCCATCCATCCATCTGACCGTGATGAAGCCCGACACTAGAATAATGATAACGCCTGGTGGGGCATGGTATTAAGGGAACCCATCGTACGCAGGCAGAAACGGTCTACGATCTCGACTGGACAAGCTACCATCGCGGTTGACAACGACATGCAACGCTCAGGGTGGCCGTAGGGGAATTCGAACCCCCGACCCCGCTACGTTAAAGCGATTTGGTGTACCACTAGACCAATTGTATCACTTAAACGGGCTAAGAGCTAGCTTATATCAGACGGCAGACCACCTTACCCCCCCCCCCCCCCCCCACACACACACACACACACACACACTAAAAAAGTTAAATATCCCTTGTAACTGCGATTTTTTGTAACCATCTTTTTGTGACCATCCTTTTATCTTTTTTAACCATCTTTTTGTAACTGCGATTTTTGTAACCATCTTTTATCCCTTGTAACTGCGATTTTTGTAACCATCAGAGGTCAGGAGGTGGCTGAGAGACGGCGGAGGTTGCGTAAGCAACTGGGCGTGGGAGATGGGAAGGGGGGGTGGGGCGCAGTGGAGGTAGAGATGGTTGTCAGGGGTGTGTGTGCTGGACGGACAGCTTGATGCTCAATGGAGCAGAATTCAATCCGGATACGCGGATGATATACCGCACAAGAGTGGTGTCCCAGCGGGGAGGTTCTTGTCGGGTGGAGAGCCTTACTCGATCCTTTCAATTGATTCACTCCGCGCGACAACAATCAAAATGCCCTTCAGCTCGGAATACCGTCGAGCAAGGACAATCTAAAGCGAAGGGACCGTAACCTGTGAATTTCCGGAGTATGTGCAGAGCACAGAGACGAGGGGAAGACGGTAAGGATAAGATCTTTACAGTTAGATAAGCATTCAATCAATGCGCTAGGAGAAAGTACTGGGATGCCGTAGTACCTCATGGTACCGGCATCAGAGTCCGTGCCATAGCTGGCAGCGGCACAGCAGTACAGTGCAGCAGGGAGGATTCATGTGCACTCTAAGTCACTCTAGGTGAGCCGGTGAAACCCGGTGAATAACAGGGGACACCGAACTGAAACAAATGCCCCCCCTCCCCCACACACACACCACCACCACCCACCCAGGGGGACACCGAACTGAACAAAATGCCCCCCCCCCCACCCCACCCCCCACACACACGCCACCACCACCCAGGGGACACCGAACTGAAACAAATGCATTGTTTTGGTTTTATTTATTGAAATTATTTCACTCCAGGAAGTGGGACCCCTTTCAAAACCAGCACCCACGGAGGATTCAGAATGAAAGGTGGATAACAGGATACTTTTGTATGGAAATAGGTTAATAGGCATCCTCTGGAAAGGCGGGGTATGCCAGACCAGTAGACCACTTGCCAGTCGTAACTTTCACCAGGACCCTTAGAAATCTGGACGAAGGCATGCTAAAATGAATGAATTAATAGAAATTGCGAACATAAATTATGAACACACTCTGCCAATCTTCCGCGTCGCTTACTCCGCTGCATAGGACTACTAAAGAAGGTGCCTTACAGTTGCTTATGAGCATCCCTTCTCTAGGCATTCCTGTGTCATGATCTATCTTATACAAATGATGAATCTGCCATCACATGCCATCACATCCATCTGGAAAAAAAAGGTCGAAACAAAAATCAATCCAGTCGGAGCAGAAGCCAACGGGGGCCATGTTTGGAGGGAGAGGGTAGGGGGCTAGGCAGCATCCACATTGCCACTGACAGTAACAACACTGTTGGTGGGTATGCATAGGAGGGGGAGAAGCTCCCATGCCTGCTCCAGGACGGGTTCATACACAGGACATAGAATCTGCAAGGGAATGTGTAAGAATGATAGAATCCCTTGGTGTGGCAGTATCAATACCTGGCAGCAGGGGATGAAGGCTACACCAACAAGTGAATTGTGGACTAGCTAATAGAGTGATTCGTTTGGCAGAGTCCACATCCCCGAACCAGCAACCACCAGGCTCTGAACCTCTGAATGGTTGCATATGCCAGACTCAGCCGCTGTTTGCAGATTGGCTGGTGCAGCCGAATTCGTCGCGAAATGAACGCAGATCGACTGGAGCGCACCTGGTGGAGTGAATTTGGGGGCCTTCGACGCGTGCTGGGAGCCTGGAACTGTGGGGAATGGTTGAGGGAAGTCGTAAAACGAGCATGAGCAACTCAACACTTACCAAATCAAGTCAGCAATTCAATAAGCAGCCACAGTGCTCGCCAATTCAAAGAGGCTGCGGGCAGAAAGAGGATTAATTGTCAGGCAGTGAACAGACCCAGCCGCTGATTGCGCACATAAAATAGGATGTTGCAACCGAATTCGGCGCGAAATGAACGCAGATCGACTGGAACGCACCTGGTGGAGTGAATTTGAGGGCCTTCGACGCGTGCCGGGAGCCTGAAACTGTGGGGAATGGTGGAGTGAAATCGTAAAACGAGCATGAGCAACTCGGCATGTAGCAAATCCACCGTTGTTCAGTGTCCTTAGACGGAGGATGTATGGAGCCACGCCACCAGGATTTGTGCGTGTTTTCAGTCTTCTTGTCTGTCGTGTGCTTTTGCGAGTATTCTGTTTTCTGTCTTCCTGTCTTTCTTCCACCCTTGATCGTTCTCTAGGGATACTATCGCCTTCCTCCATTCCCTCGGCCACAACTCTTTGCCAAACCAGCACTTTTAAGCGCTATCAATTGCTCGCAACTAGTCTAGCGCTCGAAACTTGTAAGGCTCTCTCATCCATTCTACCATTACACATTTGCCGCTGCTGCCGAGCAAATCGCTGCATATGCTGCCGAGCAAGTCGTCAGCGAGCGATGCCCCGCTAGATGATCGACCCCCGGATCGACAACCGCCTGACGGAGCTGCGAACACCTTATCTTTAGCAAAAGCTAATGCAGGGGAGTAAGAATAATATGTAGTGGCGTTAAGCTGGTAGGACCTAGCCATTGACCTGGACATCTATTAAGGTAGGTGTCTGCCCCTGTGCATGTGAGTTTGCATGCATGTGTTCCTTAGCAAGAGAATGTGTGCTAGTTCATGGTTAAACTTACCCCATGAGGCGTTGAAGTAATGTATGTGTGTGTGCGTATATGTGCATACGTGTTAGTGGGTGCATGGGTGTGTGGGTGCATGGGTGCATGGGTGGGAGAGAGCATACGTTGCACGGAGTGTGCGTGGTGCATACGTACATGGTGGTCGGGTGCATGGGTGTGTGGGTTCGTGGGAGTTGAAGTGCCTTGGATGTGTTGTGTGCATTCCTATGTATGTATGTTTAAATGGGCGCATGGGTGTGTGGGTGCACATCTGTATATTTTAATGGGTGCATGGTTGGGTGGGTGCACATGTGTTTATGGGTGTGTCCACGGGTGCATGGGTGTGAGAGTGCATACGTGCATGGGAGTGGAGGTGCATGGGTGTGTGTGTGTGTAACACCTATGCACATACACACCTGCACACATACACTACTTCAACGCCGAATGGGGTCAGTTTAACTGTGTCCTAGCACACATGCTGTGTTTGTGTGACTGTGTGTGTGTGTGTGTGTGTCCTAGCACACATGCTGTGTGTGTGTGTGTGACTGTGTGTGTGAGTGACTGTGTCCTAGCACACATGCTGTGTGTGTGACTGTATGTGTGTGTGTGTGTCCTAGCACACATGCTGTGTATGTGTGTGTGACTGGTGTGACTGTGTAATGTGTGTGTGTGTGTGTGTCCTAGCACACATGCTCATGCTGAGGAACACACGCATGCACGCACACATGCACTGGGTCACACACCTACCTTCAACAAATAGGTGTTTAGGTCGATGGCCTGGTCCTATCCAATCCCATGCACCCTCACACCAAGGATATAGTCACACAGACACCAAGGAAATCAAACTCCCATGTGCCCACTCACCCTTGCACCCACACACCCATGCACCCACAGGGTATAGGGTATGTTGCACCCACACACCCATGCACCCACAGGGTATAGGGTTTGGTGAAGACATGGAGGCAAACCCCACGGCTGAAGACGCTGGAGGCTGTTGTGTAAGAAGCTAGGTGTTGCAGCTTCTGGGCATCTTCTAGGCTGCCTTCTTGGCAGCTTCTGGGCACTTTCTAGGCGACCTCTTGGCAGTTTCTAGGCAGCTTATTTGCAAATACTAGTGATATAAGGAATTGTTGAAGACATGGAAGCAAACCGCACACCCGGAAGGCTGTTGTGTGCTAAGCTAGGTGTTGCAGCTTCTAGGCAGCTTCTTGGCAGCTTCTAGGCAGCCTTGTTTACAGTTTCTTGTGATATGTCATATGATTCGGTCGGTTGGGCCGACATGTTTATATGTTACAGTCCAGAGGTAGGCCAAATAGGCTAAAGGACTTGCCAACCGATATGGAAGTCTTAAAAGAAAAGCCACTGATGAACTGAACCCCAAACAATCGGGCCCTGAGTTCGAGCTTATGGGAATATGAACGTTGACTCTGACATATGAACGTATACGACATATGGACGTATACTCATATGTTTGTAAGCTCATAGGTATATAAACGCCGTTTGTTTCCCCTCGAAACGTATGCGTAATAATGTATATAAACGTATGAGTTGTACTTCGAAAAGTACAGCACGCATCCCAACACTTCACTTTCTTGGTTTTCATTCAATTTATCATTTATATAGCTCGTCGGAAAGCTATTGACACCCTCTTTCACAATATGCAGTAAACATAACTGTTCACAATATGCAGTAAACATAACCTTCCACAATATGCAGTAAACATCCTTTTTCACGATATGCAGTAAACATCCTCTTTCACGATATGCAGTAAACATAAAACCTTTCACAATATGCCAGTAAACCATAACCTTTCAGCAATATGCGCAGTAAAAGTAAAAATAACCTTTCACGAGCACTCTTTTGTTTAAATGTGGCATAAAGTATGATTTATATAGCCAGGATGGCACACATCTATATCAGAGCACCACCTAGCCTTCCATTCCACCACCACCCCAATCACTCCCGTCCCCAAACCACCAAGCCCCCTTTGCCGGGCCCCCCAGACACCCACCCTCCCACCCATCCTCCCATCCTTCACCCCCGTCCCCAAGTCCACCAAGCCCCCTTTGCCGGGCCCCCCCACCCCCCTCCACACACCCCACACCCTATATCAGAGTGCCACCTAGCCTTCCATTCCACAAGCTGTTGCTTCCTATGTGAGCTTGAAGGATTGATGGTGCAAGCCTTAGTGCAATGTGAACATGGGCAAATATTGCAATAAGTTATATACTTATTTCATTATTATTATTGGCATTGCATGGCTCCCTTGATTGCACCGCACTTCTTGGTCGACGTGCTTTCTGGTCCTGATTTATTTTGCTGAGAATGGGACAACCTTAACTTGCCAGATTTTTTCTGAGAGTTGATATGTGATGCCAATGAAATTAGCAACGCGGCAATACCTTTAAACCCATGCAAAAGTCTTTCCCTCAGAAGTTCAACGAATATTTATACGTTTGTATACGTTTATACGGCATGTAAAAATACAAATATACTTTTGCTTCCCAACCCTGGATATTAGGAATCGTCAAAGACATGGAAGCAAAAGTGTTCGACGCTCTGACGGGCACTTTCCAAGCCTCAGTCAATAGGAGGGATGGCCGAAAAACCTCACCCCCGTTCCGCCTTTTCGTCATTTTTTCGTCATGCCCCTTTTGTAGGTAGGTTGTTGTGTAGTTGTTGCTGTTGTTGGGGTGGGAGGAGGGGCGGGGGGGGGGGGGGGACTGAAGCTGTAGTTAAAATGAGCTTTAGCGGGGGCTGCCATTTTACATTAAGTGCGCCTGGTGGCGCGTCCCGAATGAAATGAATTGAATCCTTAATTCAATGTATTTTAATTACTTTTAATTGGATTTTATTTAATGTTGTGTTATTTTAATTCGATTTATTCCTTTCAAGTTGATTTAATTAACGTGATTTGAATGCATGTAATTGCTTTAATTTTATCAATTCGAATAGGATTAAATTAAATTTAATTTGATGTAATTGAATTTCATTGAATCGATGGATGTTGCAGCTGTGTTGGCTATAAAGTGACGAAAATGAGAGTTTTTGAAGGGTTGTTGATTTGCAAGCAGTATTGAACGTTTCTGTAATGTAATGCATGTATGTAGATTGGCTTGATTTTTAAGAATTTGATGCAAGAAAAATGAGACCAACCAGGTGTCTGGCTGGTTTTAAGGAATTTGTACAAGGTATTGCATGTTTCGGCCCAGCCCAGACGTGAACGGTCTGTCCCGTCCTCCTGAACAGGTTTTTGGCCAGCGGCAGGTGGCGTGGCTTGCCCCTACCCCCGCCCCTGCCCCCGCCCGGTGGCCCCCGCCCCCGCCCCCGCCCCCGTTAATTGTAGCTATTTGGCCCAACCTGAGCTCCTTTTCGTGATTTGCGATGCTCAGTGAAATCTGATGATCTTGAATAATATCAGAGAAATGTTGTAAAACACCTAATCTCTGAATGCATCTTAACAATCCATAAGACCAGCATTGTTAATTGCTATCTCTGGTTGCCATTAGAACATTCTCTAGCAAGGCTCTTTTCACAAAATCATCGATCTTAAAGTCAACGATTTTATTCCAAAAGCCAATACATTGTCTCAACCATTGAGCCCATGTAGGTGACCTATCGAGTTCATTGAGGACAAAGTCGGTAGAGGTGTCCTCTCTAACGCCAAGAGGCCTTTTCATGAACTGAATACCGGTACCGGTAGTTTAACATTTTCCTTCGAGACCGTAAGATTTTGCTTCCGGAGTTGCGTATACGACGCAGGGACAGATGAGGGACAGAATGTAGATACGGTCTTTAAAGCAGGATAATAATCATAGAGGATCAGGGCAATTCAAAGCGCGCGCTTTTGCGTTTGAGCGCTGACTTTGGAGTTGGGAGAAGAGGTTAGTAGGAGTAGGCAGTAGTAGATATGAGTTTTGGGATGTAGCTCAAAATCTGGGAATATGGTCTTGTGGGAGGAGGTTGAGAGCGGCGGATGTTGCAAGCAACGAGAGTGAGAGAGAGTGAGGGGGGGGAGGGGGGGGGGGGGGGCGCAGTGGTTCTTGGGGTCTTGGGTTGTCTGGCGACTGTTGCTGTATGACAGCTTCTCTCGATGGAGCGTCATCGATCCGGATGGCGGATGATGGTTGTGCACAAAAAGTAGTCCCAACGGGGGAGGTTAATGGTACAGGGTTGGAGAGGCTTACTAGATCCTTTCAAATGTCGAGTTCTGCACGACAACAGTCGGAATGTCCTTTGCTCGGAATACCGTTAAAGCGAAAGGCCAATCTAGCAGCGAAGGGACCGTAACCTTTTGATTCCGGAGTTATGTGCAGAGCATAGGGACGAGGGGAAGTCGGTGAGGATAAGATCTTTACAGTTAGATAAAGCATTCAATCAATGCGCTAGGAGGAAGTACTTAAAAATGGCGCCAGGACTTCCAAATTGCCAAATTGGCCAGCGCTTTAGCGCACTTAAAAACAAAAAAACTGCGCTTTGTAGTGCAAAAAGCGCAAAAATTGCTTGCGGCGCCCACAGGGAGTTGCAAAAATCTGCGCTTTAAGCGCAGAGGGGGGCAAAAAGTCAGCGCTCAAAAGCAAGGCCAACCAAATACTAAGGGCTCTAGATCTAGCTGGAGCCAGGACCCCAACATCTGGCTCCCGCTCCTTGCTTGCATGCTGCATTTTGCGATCGCTACATGTCTGATTAGCATTGTTCTGGGTTGGCATATATGGCATACCGGAAGAAGCAGTCGCAATTCGCCAGTTCGAGTTTTGAGCCATAGCGAGTTACTAGCACCAACCTAGAGTTATTTTCGCTCCCTCAGGGCTTGCAGGTGCTGTTTGAAATTGATACGCCTCTCAGTAGCATCCTTCGTGGTGCGGGTATCAATTGACGCATCTTCAGCGCTCGCACTTAGTCTGTACGAGTTGTGAGCCATAGTGAGCCACTTAGCGAGTAGATGATGGACACAGGCTTCCTCATCAGCCTGTTTCCATAAGACCAGGTTACGGTTATGGATAACCCCGCAAACTGTAGTGCGGCAGTACTCGTAACCCGTGTTCTAGCTAGCTTCCTGTCGCGTAACCTCGCTGTACAATTTAGTGTTTCCGATTGTCCCTGAAATCTGGTTATGGGAAGGACCTGGTTATGTGATCGTTAAATCAGTTGTTCGACAGCGTGGAAGCGTTGGATTATTTACTCGCCGGCTTGCCTTTCTTGTCTTCAAACGTCTCGCAATGGACGAGTTCATGTTCTGGCTCCAAGTCGTGGCCCCCGTCCTGTTCCATTTCGTTACCATATCCCAGGAGCTTCTGCTTTTTGAAAATAGGAAGAAGACGCCATTATGAGCTGGAAACGCAGCGAGATCTGTTACCAGGTGCGTTGCTCGTTACTGATAAATAGCATTTTGCGCACGAATCTGAATTTGCCCCTGATCTCATTTTGCTTTCCAGATCCTTCTGACACTTCTGGGCCAAGGGGCTACGCAAGGAGGGATGGAGTTGATTGGGGAATTGAAGGGGCGTCGCGCGGGGACTGCGCGATCTATACGATTGCAAGCGCTCGCGCTCAACTCCACATGAATGGCCGCAAGTGACCGCTGCGGGTTTAATTGCCAGCGTGGAACCATGGCGATCGGGATTTACGCTTAACCGTGTGTGGGGGGGACGGTTCAGCGTAACCCCGATCTGCACCGGCACGTCATAAAAATTTGCCGGAAAAATGGTGTACAAGTCGGTCGAGCGAAGTACAAGTTTTCGAGTGGTTTCCGATTGCCCCGCCGAGGACGGTTATGCTCCATAAACCCGGTCTAACCCTCAATTGGAAACAGGCTGTGACGACATAAATTAATACCGCAATAAAGACCAACCGTCCCGGTTAGTGCAATGGCGCACCCCCCCCCGCCATTAAAGAAAGTTAAGGGGCGGTTAAGTTCGGTTGATGAATGAGATATAGTGATGTCACGAAGTTGGAGCGCGCCTCTTAAAAATCACGCTGCTTTGGAGTCCCGCATCCTTCTTTCTTTCTCGGACACTCATCGTTGATCGCACAGTTTCACCTAAATGGATTCGCAGCAGCAGGGCACCGTCCCTGCCACGCAATTTTCGACTGATCCAGTGGACCAACAGTTTGTTATTCACCGGGTTTCACCGGCTCACCTAGAGTGACTTAGAGTGCACATGAATCCTCCCTGCTGCACTGTACTGCTGTGCCGCTGCCAGCTATGGCTACGACACTGATGCCGGTACCATTGAGTACTACGGCATCCCAGTACTTTCTCCTAGCGCATTGATCGAATGCTTATCTAACTGTAAAAGATCTTATTCCTTACCGTCTTCCCCTCGTCTCTGTGCTCTGCACATACTCCGGAAAACTACAGGTTACGGTCCCTTCGCTTAAAGATTGTCCTTGCTCGATCGGTATTTCCGAGCTGAAGGGCATTTTGATTGTTGTCGCGCGGAGTGAATCAATTGAAAGGAAGTGAAGAAAGCTCCCACCGACAAGAACCTCCCGCTGGGACACCACTCTTGTGCGGTATATCATCATCTGCGTATCCGGATTGATTCTGCTCCATTGAGCATTCAAGCTGTCGTCAGCACTCCCCCCTCACCCTTGACAACCATCTCTACCTCCACTGCGCCCCCACCACCCTCTTCCCCATCTCCCACGTCCCGTTGCTTACGCAGCCTCAGCCGTCTCTCAACCACCTCCTGACCTATCAAATCCTCCAGATCCCTTCCCAGTTGGACTTCACCCCAACCCTTCCTTCCCCAAACCCTCCTCGTACCCCACCCCGTTGCTTGCAACTTTTCCCACCCCTTCCCCAAATACCCGACTCCACATCTCGAGTTTTATCGTACTCAGATCTCCTACTCCCTAATCCCGCCTTTCCCATCTACTTGAGTTTTGCCCTGCCCCTGACCATCGCCATGGATGCGCAGCACTATCCCAAGTTCGACGGTAAGGGAACACTTGAAACCTTTGCTACCTGGTACAAGGATATGACCAGCCCAATGCTGGACAACATCTGCAGGCACTCGGTGCTTGATGGTGACAGAGACTTCATTCCGTTTTCAGAACCGAAAGACGGCATGCACTACCTCATAAGTATTAAGGGCGCCTGGAGGCGCGTCCCGAATGAAATTATTCGAATCCTTAATTCAATGTATTATATTAATTAAATTGAATTGTATTTAATATTGTGTTATTTTAATTCGATTTATTCCTTTCCATTTAATTTTATTCACGTGATTTGAATGCATGTAATTGATTTAAATTGTATCAATTAGAATAGGACTAAATTTGAAGGGCGTCTGGAGGCTTTAAATTAATTGAATTCCAACGAATGGATTGATGATTTAGCATTGTTAATTATAAAGTGACGAAAAAGAGAGTTTTTGAAGGGTTGTTGATTTTAAGCAGTATTAAACGTTTCTGTAATATAATGAAATGCATGTATGTAGAGTGACTTTTTTTTAAAGAATTTGATGCAAGAAAATGAGGCCAATCAGGTGTATGGTTGATTTTACGGGATTTGTACAAGATATTGCATGTTTCGGCCCAGCCCAGACTTGAACGGTATGTCCCGTCCTCCTGAACGGGTTTTTGGCCAGCGGCAGGTGGCGTGGCTTGCCCCTGCCCCCGTGAACGGTATGTCCCCTCCTGAACGAGTTTTTGGCCAGCGGCAGGTGGCGTGGCTTGCCCCTGCCCCCGCCCGGTGGCCCCCGCCCCTGCCCCACGCACGGCCCTGAGGTGGGGTCCGTGGGCTAATTATAGCACTAGTGCCCTAGGGGAATGTTTCGTCCATTGTGATGCTTGCAAGTTTCGCCTCCAATTTTTGACGACAATTCTGCTCCCAAACCTATGTGTTCGCATATGTTTGTGTGGTTCAAATTTGAAATGTTAGCTTAATACACCCTTAAATCAAATTGTTAACCGTGAATTGTAACTTTTGGGCCCAAGCTGAGCTCCTTTTCGTGAATTGCGATGCTTAGATATGCTCTGGTCAGAATTCGTCCGGTATAAATATGTCTTATAATTCATCAAAAATATAGAATGTTCAACTTTTTTGATGTTTTTCATAAAACCTGAAAAAATGGTTTGTGACACACGGACGGACATTTTAATGGGGCTAATCCCTCTTCAAATAAAGGGCGCCTGGAGGCGCGTCCCGAATGAAAATGTTTATATTATCATTATATTTGGGATATCTTTTATAATGTTTCGTTTTTTTGTGATTTGAAGTGAAACCTGAAAAGTAGGTTGTGACGGACACACACACACACACGGACATTTTTGACAGGCTAATCCCTCAATCAAAAAAATTGTAATTTTTTTCATTCGGGTATAAAGGGCGCCTGGAGGCGCGTCCCGAATGAAAATGTTTATATTATCATGAATTTAATTAAAATTTTAATTGTATAATTCTATTAATATATAATTGTCTAATTAATTAAATAAATTATATTAATTAATGAATAACATGATTTAAATGAATTAATTGAATTCTTTAAATCGAATAATTACACAGCAGTTATTAAATTAATTAATAACATAATTGATTTTATTATATTTAATTAATAATTAATTTAATTGTATTAATTAATTAATTTACTTGTATTAATTAATTAATTAAATTGTATTTAATTAATGCATTTGATACACTCAAAATTGAATTGTATTGACTTGAATTGAATGCATTAAATTGATTTGAATTGTATTCATTTTGATTTAATTTAATTGAATCGATTGATGAAGCTTTGTTTACTACTAAGGAAGGACAATTTACATTTTTACGCGTTGTTACATTCGAAGCAATATTAAACGTGCCTGGACTGTCATGTATATTGCCTTTATTGGCAAGCATTTGATGCACACGGAAAGTAACCAATCAGAGGTATGGTTGTTTTGGGGGATTTGTTCGGTCAGCCGCATTGCCGCATACAAGCTTGATGTGGCTTCACCCCCCACATTTCTGGCAATTAATTCGAACCCCCCAGGACACGGGCCGCTTGTTGCCTCGTACAATATCGTATTACGAGATCGCAGCGTAATATGCGGTCTGGCACGTGTTTTGCCAATGAGGTTGTTGAGTCGGCTGGGCGTGTCCTGGCGTACGTAGGATTGAACACATAGTCTTGACAGCCTAGACAAGTGGCATCTGAATTATGTCCAACCGCTGGCATTCAAACCACTACGCAACTTAACCCTAAACACATTAGAAGTCATGGGCAGGACATGGGGCAAATAGTCGAGAAAAGTTGATATGCAGAATGCGAGAAAGTGAGAGGAGGGAGGCTGGGAGTTTCAAAAGTAGTGGAGTTAGTAGATACTCATAGTGGAATAAGGTACATTACATTTGACAACTTGTGTGCACGCAGATACACACACACATCTGGCTATCCATGCACTGCCACACAGCACGGTGCATGCAGATACACACACATATGGCTATCCATGCACTTCCATCCACACAGCACTGTGCATGCACATACACACACATAGCTGGCTATCCATGAACTACCTCACAACACTGAGCATGCACATACACACACATATGGCTATCAAAGCACTGCCACAAAGCACTGTGCACGCTCATACACACACATTTGGCTATCCATGCACTGCCACACAGCACTGTGCACGCACATACACACACATACCTGGCTATCCATGCACTTCCAGGAAGCACTGTGCATGCACATACACAAACATCTGGCTAACCATGCACTACAAGACAACCACATGCAAACACATGCACACACTCAAGCATGCACACACAAAACAACTGGCTACACATACACCGTCGCACAGCCATGTGCTAGTATATACACACATCTGGATTTCCATGCACTACAAGACAACCCCATGCAAACACAAACACACTCAAATACACACACATGCATGCATAATTCAAATGGCTATCCATGCATTGCCACACAGCACTGCGCACGCACATACACAAACATATGGCTATCCATGCACTGCCACACAACACTATGCACGCACATACACTTACATCTGGTTATCCATGCACTGCCGCACAGCAGCACTGTGCACGCACATACACAAACATATGGCTATCCATGCACTGCCACACAACACTATGCACGCACATACACTTACATCTGGTTATCCATACACTGCCACATAGCACTGAGCAAACACATACACACACATCTGGCTATCCATGCACTGCCACATAGCACTATGCACGCACACACACACACATCTGCCTATCAATGCACTGCCACACACCACTGTGCACGCACATACACACACATATGGCTATCCATGCATTGCCACACAGTACTGTGCATGCACATACACACACATCTGGATTTCATGGCACGGCCACATAGAACTGTGCACGCACATACACACACATGTGGCTATACATGCACTACAAGGCAACCCCATACAAACACTAACACACTCAAATACACACGCATGCACACACAAAACAACTGGCTACTCATACACTGTCTCAGAGCCTTGTGCTAGTATATACACACACACATCTGGCTATCCATGCACTACAAGACAACCCCGTGCAAACACAAACACACTCAAATACACACACGTGCATGCACAATACAAATGGCTATCCATGCACTGCCACACAGCACAGTGCACGCACATACACACACATCTGGCTATCCATGGACTGCCACACAGCACTGTGCATGCACATGCACACACATCTGGTTATCCATGCACTGCCACACTGCACTGTGCACGCACATAGACACACATATGGGTTTCCATGCACTACAAGACAAACCCATGCAAACACTAACACACTCAAATACATGCGCATGCACACACAAAACAACTGGCTATCCAAGCACTACAAGACAACCCGTGCACACACAAACGTACCCTGACACTCACGCGTGCAAACACACAAATGAACGAACAACTGGCTGCAAATGCACTGCCACACAGCACTATTCATCCCATATACACACACCTGGCCACGAATGCACAGTAAGACAGACCCAGGCACATGCACACAGAAGTGGCTACACATGCACTGCCACACAGATATGTTTCCGTACACAGATACACACACCCGGCCATCCATGCAGTACAAGACAATCCCATCGACACACACAACCCAATCAGACACTCAGGCACACACACCAGGCCATCCATGCACTACAAGACAACCCCATGCACACATTCACACAATCCCAGACACTCACACACGCACACACAAGGGGCTACGCATGCACTGCCACACGGCCCTGCTTACATACACACACACTCCTGGCCATCCATGCACTACAGACAATTCCCATCAACACAAACAACACACTCAGGCACTCACCCACACACACTGGCTATCCATGCACTACCCCATGCACACACACAAACACATTAACACACCTTCAACACACACATAACTGGCTATCCAACTGCAGCACAACCCACCCACAACTACTGAAGCAGGAACTGCAACACCACATAACACCAATACCAAGTGCCCCAACCCCCAACCCAATCACACCCACCACCACTAGGCTGATAGGCCACCCCTAAACTGTATACCCCACTTGCATCAGACCAACCATGGTAGCCCGTGTTAGCTTGGCCAAATTCTGCTGCCTCGTAAGGTGTTTGCGCGTAACAGGGGAGGGGGGCAGCGAGCAAAGAGGGCTGCCTACGCTGACGAGCTTCAGCTAGCGATTTCAATAAAGGGTGGTAGGAGCAAAGAGGACGGCAAACTATATTCTTAAACAATAGAGTTGGAAATAAGTACCTTAATCGGAAGCGTTGCCAGCAGGAAAAAAATAGTAGCACAAGAGTTGCGCACTCCAATCGGCAGCAAACAATTCGCACCCCGATCGGTGTGGCCGCCATGTTGCCACGCTGTCCCAGAACTGCAGATCGCCGAACGTTTCTAGGTCGTCAGGTCGCAGCACGAAGCGCGAATGTGCTCACCTGCAAGCTCTGGACGAAACATGAACATTACGTGAATTAGAACTAGAAGAACCATAGTTGGCGTGGCTTCATCCCACCCGGCCCAGCCCACGCACGGCCCTGCGGCTGAGCTGTGGCTGAAGTCCGTGCTAATAATAGCAGAAGTGCCCTAGGTGACTGTTTCGTCCATTGTGATGCTTGCATGTTTCGCCTCGATTTTTTGACGACAATTCCATTCCCAAACCTATGTATGCGCACATGATTAGATGGTACGAATTTGAAATGATGACAAATGTTACCCAATAATTGTCGCTTTTGGCCCAAAAAGCACAAACCTTAGCTCCTTTTGTTGAATTGCGATGCTCATAAGTGGTCTCTTGAGAATATCTCCGGTATCAATAAGTCTTATAATTGGGGTATCTTATATAATGTTTTGTTTTTTTGTGATTTGAAGTGAAACCTGAAAAGTAGGTTGTGACACACACGGACACACAGTTTTGACAGGCTAATCCCTCAATCAAAATTTTTGTAATTTTTTTCATTCGGGTAAAATCTGGAGATTTTTTTCATTCGGGTACCTCGCCCGGCAGTAATATCACTGCCATCAGCAACTTTATTGCTATGGACCACATTTGCGATTCAGTCCACTCATCCATCGCTGCTGTTCTTCGTGACCGCACTAACAATGCAGCGTCTGCTTTGCGCTATCTGACAACTGAGTATGGATCAGGTTTCATGCTAGATCCTCCTATCCAAACTCCAATTCCCACAACCATCAGATCTCTAAACTTCTCTCGCCACTCCATCCATCGCAATGCAGCTCTTCCCATCCGCCGAGCATCCAGGTCCCCCTCTGACCGAAATGCGCGCACCACGCACACCGCCATTCGTGGATGCTCCTCCTCCACCACCAAAGATGCCTCTGTGTCCCAATGATCCTCTTGTCCTCTGCCCCTTGGACGACGCCAAACTCAAGGCCAGTCTCCGCGCAAGCGCGCAGAAGATCCGGAGAAGGACCCTAACTGGTTCAAGACATCGCAGAGGTCGCTACAAAGAGCAACCTCACCCTCCTCCAGGCCCCTCCGGGCCGATTCCTGTCAACCAGCCGACTGCGACTGGTGTCCCATCATCAGCGGGAAAGGAATTCTGGATTAGAGAAGATGACCCTGCTGGATCATCTGATCAACCTGAAGATCAAGCATTTGCTGCACCTACGGTGCCACCTGTCCATCCAGATGCTCATAAACCTGGATGGTATCCAGAGTGGAAAGAGGACATGCTCAAAGAGCGGGACGCCATGATTGAAAGTAAGATCTCCAGTGTCCTGCCCTGTCCTGCTGATCACCCTGTCCTTCACACTGTCTCAGAGATAGGAAACACCCCCACTCTGCAGAATACCCACAGTAATGGGGACCAACAAGACCAAGACCCTACTCCTAAGCCTGAACCTCTCCTTCACACTGTCTCAGAGATAGGAAATTCCCCCACTTTGCAGAACTCCCACAGTAGTGAGGACCAACAAGATGCTACTTCTGATCCAAACACCTCTGAGCACCCACCTAGCACTACAATATGTGTTTCTAACCCTTCCCAGCCCATGGCACATGACTGGGTACTCAGCTCTGACTCAATTCATCACCTTACCTATAACAAGCATGCACTCATCAGAATCATGCCTCTATCTCCTCCAGTCCCAGTGTTCTTCCCAGGACATCCCCATCCACGTATGTGCTCTTCCACAGGCACAGCTGTAGTCCAAGCACACAATGGCTTGATCCTAACCCTCAAGGATGTTCATGTATGTCCCATTGATAGTGATCCCATGCCACTCATCATTCCCACAATGGCATCCCAATGCAACTCATAAGCATCCCAGCTATGATTGAGACCAGATGATGCCCTTTACTCTTTCTTTGGATGATTCCTAGGCTACCCCTATGCCTCCCTTCCCAAGAGACATAGGACAGGACGATGAGCCTGAACCATCACTCCAGTCTGTCCTGGTCTGCCACAACAATGCAAGGGGGGGAGTCTATACCACAAATGTATTCTACCCCAAGCCTACTGATCACCCAGATCAAGGCAGCCCAGTTGACCCCATGGTACCTGAACCCTAAACGTCATGGTACACCATTTATGCTCGGCAGGAAGAGCTTAGTGGACACAACGGTTCAAGGACTCTGCAGACCGCCTCAATGAACTGGCATCTCCTCCTCCTCCTCCTTCATCGTCATCTCCAGCTCCTCCTCCTCCTCCTCCCTCTCCACATGCTCCTGTCTCCTCCCCTCCCTCCTCCTCTGCAGACCCTGCTGAGCCTCCCTCTACAAGCCCTGTCCCTGCTTCCCCCAGCCGTACCAGGAAAAGAGATAAGAGAAAGCCAGATATGACTTGCTGGAACAGTGATGGATTTGGACACTCCTCTACACAGTGCCCCTCACCAGGCACTAACTTGGCCCATAAGCCACTCCTGGACACCCTTCTCAAGCCCAAGCCAACAGGTCCTCCTGTACTAGTGCCTCCAGCACCCCCTAGCACTGTCCAGTACCAGAAGAAATCAAATGGTGAGCCTTCCCCAGACTATCTGTACTGGTCAGACTGTCACAGAGAAGCAGGATATGTAGAAGTCCTGCCGGACAGTGCCCCTAGTTGTAGCCAGGATGATGATGCCATAGATGTTGCCCAACAGCTGGCCAGCATGAAAGCATCAATGCTGGAGATCTATAAGAAGAGATATCCATCTGTAGCCAGTCAGTAGACTACCCAGTCACCAGTAGAGCCATCAGCAAAGCCACCAGTAAAGCCACCAGTAGAGCCACCCTGCATAGTCAACATGCTTAGGGTCCCCCTATACACCTTGATCCACGAATTCTATGCAAGGTACAAGTACCTGAGGTCCCTTCCACACCAAATCTGGAGAGAACAGGATATGCCCACCAATCCTGCACCAGTCATTTCCCCTATCCACTTGCACTCCAAGCTGCTAGCCACTCTCATATATAAGTATGACACCTGCTCAGCCAGCATGAAGGCTAGATTGAAGTGGACCATCTGCCTGCAGGCAGCCATGGTCAGTGGCTACTGCAATGCAGCACACAGGCAGCCAAGACTCCTCATGCAATCCCATCAGATCAGGACAGATGGAGAACCCAGCCCTATCCTGATCTACGTTGATGATGCCATCATGCCCTGGAATCAGCAAGACTGTTTCATACTCAACTTCTGCCCTCCTGTCTTCCACTCTGATCCTACAGCTGACCTGTGGGATGACTTGCACCAGGCCATCACAACTAGGCTTAAGAGAGATGGGTTCTACCAGATCCCATACCCAGTCGATGACACCTGATCTCCGGATCTAGCAGCTAGCCAGCAGTTGATAAATAATAAGTTTACATGGCATCCCAATTACTCGCAACTCGGGGCGTGTTGACAGATCTCGGGGAGAATCTGCGAAGATGCTCGCTGCTGCATCACTTTTGTGATTTTGTCCACCGCCCTCCCTCGAAATTGTCCACCGCCCTCCCCCCAAAATAGTTGAACTGTTGAGCAACCCCGAACAAGGGGGGGGGGGGGGGGTCGGGATTGCTCAACAGTTCAAGTGTTGAGGGGGGAGGGCGACGGACAAACCCTGACGTGGCTGCCCACCTGGCGTGCCACATCGGCGAAAAGTTGAACTGTTGAAGTTGAACTGTGCCCACTGGAAACACTCGTGCCACGCTGGCGCTCACAGTTGAACCATCAACACGCCCTTAGGCGAATTTCGATTCCGAGTTGCGACTAATTATGTCCAGTTGCGAGTTTTTCTACTTACACCTATGGCGCGTCACCCATCGGCCCTGGGAACGCTTGACTGACACCTTGACTCGATGGATTCTCGAACTTTAGACAAGGAGTAGACAAACTAATCAATCATACAAACGAGATGGAAGACGTGCTGTTGAAGCCCGAGTTGAAATGTGTTGTCTGAATGCATCGCCGAAATGTGTTGACTGAATGCTCATGCGCTTTTCCACCCTCTGATTGCTCCGCCCTTCCGCGTCAGCTGTCTCGTTTCTGAAAAAAGTAGTGCTCCGTAGAGCAGGTACAACGAACGATTGGAAGGATTATAGCGGTAGCAGAGGATGATTCAGCAATTTTTCGAAATACCCACGACTGGACATAATTAGTCGCAACTCGGATGATCGGAATCGAACTTCGCCCAAGTCCTTGATTGGCCCTTCGACAGGAAGGATATAGCAGATGATGGCCCCGTCGAGCTGGCAGCTCCACGTGGTACACCACGCCGATGTACCGATGTACGCGTCAGACTTACGGCTGTATGTAGAGTGCTATCGTACTTGAATCCAATGACACGATATGACACGGCACGTTCACGTGGTCACTGTACTGCCGAGTCTGAACAAATTGCCGTGTGGGCTGCTGTGGGCGCTCTTTCCTCCCTTCCCTTGCTGCGGTTTTTTTGTACTGTTTCTTTGCCTCTCGTTGCACCCTCTGGGTAGTCCAATATCATACCATCTGATCCCTGTAATATCTGCTACTATAGTTCCGTCATTCCCCCCTCCTTGCTTCGCGTGGTGAAACGGTCAAATCCCCCCTCTTGCAGCTTCGCGTAAAGCTGCTCAAAACTTGCCGCAGCGCTCTTTCCCTTCCTTCTCTTCCCGATAGCTGCCCGTATTCCCCATCTCTTCTCTCCTCTCCTCCAATTGCTTCTTCTCTTTTCGTTCCAAATATTCGAGTTCGGCTCAATGCATTCTAAATGGGAACCCCGAGCACTGCCACATCCTATCACAGTCACAGACGTTGCGCTGCGTACCAAAGAGCTTCCAAGAGTATCTTCTTGACCTGCTCACATCTAGTGACCAGCGGAATTAGTTGCCCTAGCTCTCTGCGTTCGTCGTCAGGTCGCAGCACGAAGCGCGAATGTGCTCACCTGCAAGCTCTGGACGAAACATGAACATTGCGTGAATTAGAACTAGAAGAACCATAGTTGGCGTGGCTTCATCCCACCCGGCCCAGCCCACGCACGGCCCTGCGGCTGAGCTGTGGCTGAAGTCCGTGCTAATAATAGCTCAAGTGCCCTAGGTGACTGTTTCGTCCATTGTGATGCTTGCATGTTTCGCCTCGATTTTTTGACGACAATTCCATTCCCAAACCTATGTATGCGCACATGATTAGATGGTACGAATTTGAAATGATGACAAATGTTACCCAATAATTGTCGCTTTTGGCCCAAAAAGCACAAACCTTAGCTCCTTTTGTTGAATTGCGATGCTCATAAGTGGTCTCTTGAGAATATCTCCGGTATCAATAAGTCTTATAATTGGGGTATCTTATATAATGTTTTGTTTTTTTGTGATTTGAAGTGAAACCTGAAAAGTAGGTTGTGACACACACACGGACAAACAGTTTTGACAGGCTAATCCCTCAATCAAATTTTTTGTAATTTTTTTCATTCGGGTAAATTTTGATTTTTTTTCATTCGGGTAAAATCTGGAGACTTTTTTCATTCGGGTACCTCGCCCGGCAGTAATATCACTGCCATCAGCAACTTTATTGCTATGGTCCACATTTGCGATTCAGTCCACTCATCCATCGCTGCTGTTCTTCGTGACCGCACTAACAATGCAGCGTCTGCTTTGCGCTATCTGACAACTGAGTATGGATCAGGTTTCATGCTAGATCCTCCTATCCAAACTCCAATTCCCACAACCATCAGATCTCTAAACTTCTCTCGCCACTCCATCCATCGCAATGCAGCTCTTCCCATCCGCCGAGCATCCAGGTCCCCCTCTGACCGAAATGCGCCACCACGCACCACCGCCATTCGTGGATGCCGCTCCTCCACCACCAAAGATGCCTCTGTGTCCCAATGATCCTCTTGTCCTCTGCCCCTTGGACGACGCCAAACTCAAGGCCAGTCTCCGCGCAAGCGCGCGGAAGATCCTAGAGAAGGACCCTAACTGGTTCAAGGACATCGCAGAGGGTCGCTACAAAGAGCAACCTCACCCTCCTCCAGGCCCCTCCAGGCCGATTCCTGTCAACCAGCCGACTGCGACTGGTGTCCCATCATCAGCGGGAAAGGAATTCTGGATTGGAGAAGATGACCCTGCTGGATCATCTGATCAACCTGAAGATCAAGCATTTGCTGCACCTACGGTGCCACCTGTCCATCCAGATGCTCATAAACCTGGATGGTATCCAGAGTGGAAAGAGGACATGCTCAAAGAGCGGGACGCCATGATTGAAAGTAAGATCTCCAGTGTCCTGCCCTGTCCTGCTGATCACCCTGTCCTTCACACTGTCTCAGAGATAGGAAACACCCCCACTCTGCAGAATACCCACAGTAATGGGGACCAACAAGACCAAGACCCTACTCCTAAGCCTGAACCTCTCCTTCACACTGTCTCAGAGATAGGAAATTCCCCCACTTTGCAGAACTCCCACAGTAGTGAGGACCAACAAGATGCTACTTCTGATCCAAACACCTCTGAGCACCCACCTAGGACTACAATTATGTGTTTCTACCCTTCCCAGCCCATGGCACATGACTGGGTACTCAGCTCTGACTCAATTCATCACCTTACCTATAACAAGCATGCACTCATCAGAATCATGCCTCTATCTCCTCCAGTCCCAGTGTTCTTCCCAGGACATCCCCATCCACGTATGTGCTCTTCCACAGGCACAGCTGTAGTCCAAGCACACAATGGCTTGATCCTAACCCTCAAGGATGTTCATGTATGTCCCATTGATAGTGATCCCATGCCACTCATCATTCCCCACAATGGCATCCCAATGCAACTCATAAGCATCCCAGCTATGATGAGACCAGATGATGCCCTTACTCTTTCTTTGGATGATTCCTAGGCTACCCTATGCCTCCCTTCCCAAGAGGACATAGGACAGGACGATGAGCCTGAACCATCACTCCAGTCTGTCCTGGTCTGCCACAACAATGCAAGGGGGGGAGTCTATACCACAAATGTATTCTACCCCAAGCCTACTGATCACCCAGATCAAGGCAGCCCAGTTGACCCATGGTACCTGAACCCTAACGTCATGGTACACCATTTATGCTCGGCAGGAAGAGCTTAGTGGACACAACGGTTCAAGGACTCTGCAGACCGCCTCAATGAACTGGCATCTCCTCCTCCTCCTCCTTCATCGTCATCTCCAGCTCCTCCTCCTCCTCCTCCCTCTCCATGCTCCTGTCTCCTCCCCTCCTCCTCCTCTGCAGACCCTGCTGAGCCTCCCTCTACAAGCCCTGTCCCTGCTTCCCCCAGCCGTACCAGGAAAAGAGATAAGAGAAAGCCAGATATGACTTGCTGGAACAGTGATGGATTTGGACACTCCTCTACACAGTGCCCCTCACCAGGCACTAACTTGGCCCATAAGCCACTCCTGGACACCCTTCTCAAGCCCAAGCCAACAGGTCCTCCTGTACTAGTGCCTCCAGCACCCCCCTAGCACTGTCCAGTACCAGAAGAAATCAAATGGTGAGCCTTCCCCAGACTATCTGTACTGGTCAGACTGTCACAGAGAAGCAGGATATGTAGAAGTCCTGCCAGATAGTGCCCCTAGTTGTAGCCAGGATGATGATGCCATAGATGTTGCCCAACAGCTGGCCAGCATGAAAGCATCAATGCTGGAGATCTATAAGAAGAGATATCCATCTGTAGCCAGTCAGTAGACTACCCAGTCACCAGTAGAGCCATCAGCAAAGCCACCAGTAAAGCCACCAGTAGAGCCACCCTGCATAGTCAACATGCTTAGGGTCCCCCTATACACCTTGATCCACGAATTCTATGCAAGGTACAAGTACCTGAGGTCCCTTCCACACCAAATCTGGAGAGAACAGGATATGCCCACCAATCCTGCACCAGTCATTTCCCCTATCCACTTGCACTCCAAGCTGCTAGCCACTCTCATATATAAGTATGACACCTGCTCAGCCAGCATGAAGGCTAGATTGAAGTGGACCATCTGCCTGCAGGCAGCCATGGTCAGTGGCTACTGCAATGCAGCACACAGGCAGCCAAGACTCCTCATGCACTCCCATCAGATTAGGAGAGATGGAGAACGGGGGGGGGGGGGGGGGGGGGGGGGGGGGGTCGGGATTGCTCAACAGTTCAACTGTTGAGGGGGGAGGACGACGGACAAACCCTGACGTGGCTGCCCACTGGCGTGCCACAATCGGCGAAAAGTTGAACTGTTGAAGTTGAACTGTGCCCACTGGAAACACTCGTGCCACGCTGGCGCTCACAGTTGAACCATCAACACGCCATTAGGCGAATTTCGATTCCGAGTTGCGACTCATTATGTCCAGTTGCGAGTTTTTCTACTTACACCTATGGCGCGTCACCCATCGGCCCTGGGAACGCTTGACTGACACCTTGACTCGATGGATTCTCGAACTTTAGACAAGGAGTAGACAAACTAATCAATCATACAAACGAGATGGAAGACGTGCTGTTGAAGCCCGAGTTGAAATGTGTTGTCTGAATGCATCGCCGAAATGTGTTGACTGAATGCTCATGCGCTTTTCCACCCTCTGATTGCTCCGCCCTTCCGCGTCAGCTGTCTCGTTTCTGAAAAACGTAGTGCTCCGTAGAGCAGGTACAACGAACGATTGGAAGGACTATAGCGGTAGCAGAGGATGATTCAGCAATTTTTCGAAATACCCACGACTGGACATAATTAGTCGCAACTCGGATGATCGGAATCGAACTTCGCCCAAGTCCTTGATTGGCCCTTCGACAGGAAGGATATAGCAGATGATGGCCCCGTCGAGCTGGCAGCTCCACGTGGTACACCACGCCGATGTACCGATGTACGCGTCAGACTTACGGCTGTATGTAGAGTGCTATCGTACTTGAATCCAATGACACGATATGACACGGCACGTTCACGTGGTCACTGTACTGCCGAGTCTGAACAAATTGCCGTGTGGGCTGCTGTGGGCGCTCTTTCCCCCTTCCCTTGCTGCGGTTTTTTTTGTACTGTTTTCTTTGCCTCTCGTTGCACCCTCTGGGTAGTCCAATATCATACCATCTGATCCTGTAATATCTGCTACTATAGTTCCGTCATTCCCCCTCCTTGCTTCGCGTGGTGAAACGGTCAAATCCCCCCCTCTTGCAGCTTCGCGTAAAGCTGCTCAAAACTTGCCGCAGCGCTCTTTCCCTTCCTTCTCTTCCCGATAGCTGCCCGTATTCCCCATCTCTTCTCTCCTCTCCTCCAATTGCTACTTCTCTTTTCGTTCCAAATATTCGAGTTCGGCTCAATGCATTCTAAATGGGAACCCCGCGCACTGCCACATCCTATCACAGTCACAGACGTTGCGCTGCGTACCAAAGAGCTTCCAAGAGTATCTTCTTGACCTGCTCACATCTAGTGACCAGCGGAATTAGTTGCCCTAGCTCTCTGCGTTGTGCCTCCCGCGCTCGTATTTCCCTCCACCTCTTCCTCCACCCAGTTCCTGTCCAGGGCTGATATCGCCTGTCTACTTCGCTTCAATCCTGCTATAGCAATACAGAATATTTCAACAGCAGTCCTCTGGAGGAGACTCTTGGATCCCCCCCCCCCCCCCCCCTTCCCCAAACTCCCCTCCCACCCACCTCTTACTAGTCACATCTGATGTGGTGTACACTCCTTAGCTCTGAGCGGTACACTCTCAGAAGCTCTGACTTGTAACCACACGATCATAAGCGGTACACCCTTGCTCTTCATCCATGCCAAAGTGGGGTCTTTTGTCCTGTCTCCTGCCCCCTGGCAAACGTACAGTTAACAGTACATTTGTCAGTGCAGATGGAGGTACAAAGCATGTATTAGTATCATATGACCCATCATCATCATCAGCAGCCCAGCCAGCCCCCCCTGGCCCCCCTGCCCCATCAGGCAGCGGGCTTGCCTCGGAGCAGCTCACAGTCCGAGGCAGTGATCATGCCAGTTTAGGCAACAACGAGGCTGGAGTGGTTAACCTGCAAGTTGTAGCTCCCCCTTTAGGAGGGACACACGATTCCTCCACCTTAACTCCAACTCAAAACAAGACCTCTAGCCAGCTACCAGGATGGCCTAGCCCAGTAGAAGCAGATGTTGACCAGCCCCCAGGGGGGCCTAGCCCAGTAGTGCCAGATGCCGAAGGGTCGCCTGGAGCCCCAGGCTACTCGACACTTACTGCAATGGCCAGTGGTACTGCTGGTGGTACTGCCGGCAGAACTCCTGCTGCTGCTGTTGATGCTGCTACTGCTGCTGCTGCTGCTGCTGCTACTGTAGATGCTGCTACTGCTGCTGCTGTTGCTGCTGCTGCTACTGCCAATGCAACAACTGGTGGTGCTGTTAGTGCTGGTAGTGCTGCTGCCAATGCTGGTGCTGGTGCTGCTAGTGCTGCTGCCAGTACGACTACCGCTGATGCTGGTGATGTAACTGATACTTTTGGTGATTTTGGTGCACATGCTTTTTGTGCTGGTTCTTTCGGCAGTGTTTGCACTCTTGCCTCCGGCAGTAATATAGCCGCTGTTGGTGGTGGTGGTGCTGCTGCTGGTGGTGGCGGTTTTTCCTCTCTTGCCTCCGGCAGCAATATAGCCGCTGCTGGTGCTGGTGCTGGCGGAGTTTCCACTCTTGCCTCCGGCAGTAATATAGACGCTGGTGGTGTTGGTGGTGGTGCTGGTGGTGGCGGTGTTTCCTCTCTTGCCTCCGGCAGCAATATAGCCGCTGCTACTGCTGCTGCTGCTGGTGCTCTTGGCAGTTTTTGATATTAAAACAGCCGCTGGTACTGCTGCTGCTTGCTGCTTGCTACTGGTGGTGGTGGTGGTGGTGCTGCTGCTGCTGCTGCTGCTGGTACTGCTGCTATTGCTGCTGCTGCTGCTGCTGCTGCTGCTGCTACTGGTGGTGGTGGTGATGGTGCTGATGCTGGTGGTTTTGGTGGTGGTGGTGGTGGTGGTGCTGCTGCTGCTGCTGCTGCTGGTACTGCTGCTATTGCTGCTGCTATTGCTGCTGCTGCTGTTGCTGCTGCTGCTGCTGCTGCTGCTACTGGTGGTGGTGGTGATGGTGCCGATGCTGGTGGTTCTGGTGCTGACTCTGCCACCAACGCTGGCGATTCTAGCACCACCTCTGCCGATCATGCTGTAGATGCTGCTGTCTGTGCTGTTGCTGCGTCTGCTGCTGATGCCGATCAGTGGTGCCATAGATATGCCAGTAATGTGACAGTAAATAATGCTAGTGCTGGTGCTGGTGCTGATTCTGCCACCAATGCCGGCGATTCTAACACCACCTCTACCAATCATGCTGTAGATGCTGCTGTATGTGCTGTTGCTGCTGCGTCTGCTGCTGATGCCGATCAGTGGTGCCATAGCTATGCCAGTAATGTGACAGTAAATAATGCTAGTGCTGGTTCTGGTTCTGGTTCTGGTTCTGGTTCTTGTGCTGATTCTGCCACCAATGCTGGCGATTCTAGCACCACCTCTGCCGATCATGCGGCTGTCTGTACTGTTGCTGGTGCTGCTGGTGCTGACGAGGCGAACAATTGGTACTCCAGTAATGTCAGCTTCGCTGTAGCTGCAGCATCCGTCATAAAAAGCGCCAATTCCTCAGCGTCGTCAGCAGCTCGAACAGGCAGTTGCGACATGGAGCCTGCTTATTTATATTTAAGCGATGCTGGTCGAGAGAGTACTGCCTCGACCACCTACCTAGTTGATTCTGCTGTTGCAACTGCAACTGCTTCAGCTGAGATCGCTGCTGCTGCTGCTGCTGCTGCTGCTGGTGTTGGTGTTGGTGTTGGTGGTGCTAGCTCCTTGAACTCAGGTCATGCTGGTGGTGTTGGTGTTGGTGGTGCTGCTGCTGCCGCTGCTGCTGCTGCTGCTGGTGGTGGTGGTGGTGATAGCTCCTGGAGCTCAGGTCGTGCTGGTGGTGGTGCTGCTGCTGCGGCGGCGGCGGGAGGTGGTGGCTCTGTTTTATGCCGCTGGCGTTTTGCTGGTGGTGGTGGTGGTGGTGGTGGTGGTGCTCGCGGTAGTGGTGGTGGTGGTGGTGGCCGAGCTAGTGCAGCCTCCACTACCTACCTTGTCAATTATGCTGTTGCAACTGCAAATGCTTCGGCGGAAATTGCTGCTGCTGCTGCTGCTGCTGGTGGTGGTGATGCTGCGGGCAGTGGTGGTAGTGGTGGTGGTGGCGCCTGGAGCTCAGATTATGCTGCTGCTGCTGCTGCCGTTGCTGCTGCTTCTGCTGCTTGTGGCCGGAGCGAAGGTTATGCTGCCGGTGGTGGTGGTGGTGCTAGCT
>JAJSRW010001774.1:45000-52856 GCA_022414725.1 Microglena sp. YARC
CACAACACACCACCACCATCAACACCACCAACACCACCAACAACACCAACCAACACCACCAACACCAACACACCAACACCAACACCACCACTACCATTTCTCCCTAAACAGCACATTGGCCTAGATTCTGACCACAACCACCACCACCACCACCACCACCATCAACACCACAACACACCAACACACCACCACCACCAACACCACCAACACCAACACCACCACTACCATTTCTCCCTAAACAGCACATTGGCCTAGATTCTGACCACAACCACCACCACCACCACCACCACCATCAACACCACCAACACCACCAACAACACCACCACCACCACCAACAACACCAACACCAACACCACCACTACCATTTCTCCCTAAACAGCACATTGGCCTAGATTCTGACCACAACCACCACCAACACCACCACCACCACCAACACCACCACTACCATTTCTCACTAAACAGCACATCGGCCTAGATTCTGGAAACTTCTCACAAGTCCACTCAGACTTGAGCGACCTGGAGTACCTTGGTGGGCAGGGGGATGCGGTAAACAACGTACTTGGCCCAAGTGGAGGGGGGCCCGGTTGTCGTCAAGCTGATTACATCTGAAGACGGGGGAAGGTAGGGTGGTGGTGGTGGTTTCGGTTGTTGGTGGTGGTTTCGGTTGTGGTGGTGGTGGTTTCTGTCAAGCTGATTACATCTGAAGACGGGGAGGTAGGTGGTGGTGGTGGTTTCGGTTGTGGTAGTGGTTTCGGTTGTGGTGGTGGTGGTTTCTGTCAAGCTGATTACGTCTGAAGACGGGGAGGTAGGTGGTGGTGGTGGTGGTGGTTTCGGTTGTGGTGGTGATTGTGTTGGTGGTGTTGGTGGTGAAAGTGTTGGTGGTGGATTCGGTTTGTTCGTGGTGTATTCGGTTGCGGTGGTCGTGGTTCTGGTTTTGGTGGTGATAATGATAGTGGTGATGGTGGTAGTGGAGGTGGTTGTGGTATTGGAGGTGGTGGTGATAGTGGTGGTTATGGTGGAGGTGTATTCGGTTACCGTTGTGGTGTTTTCAGTTGCTATGGTGGTGGTTTCGGTTGCGGTGATGGTGATTTCGGTTGTGGTGGTGGTGGTTTCTGTCAAGCTCATAAGATCTGAAGACGGAGAGGTAGGTGGTGGTGGTGATAGTGAAGGTGGTGGTGGTAATTGTGGTGGTGATGGAGGTGGTGGTGGTGATAGTGGTGGTGGTGATAGTGAAGGTGGTGGTGGTAATTGTGGTGGTGATGGAGGTGGTGGTGGTGGTGGTGGTATTGGAGGTGGTGGTGATAGTGGTGGTGGTGAAATGGGTGTTGGTGGTGTTGGTGGTGGTGTATTCGGTTTGTTCGTGGTGTATTCGGTTGTGGTGGTGGTGGTTTTGGTTGTGGTGGTGATAGTGATTGTGGTGGTGATAGTGGTGATGGTGGTAGTGGAGGTGGTTGTGGTATTGGAAGTGGTGGTGATAGTGGTGGTGGTGGTGGAGGTGTATTCGGATTCGGATGTGGTGTTTTCTGTTGTGGAGGTGGTGATAGTGGTGGTGGTGGTAGTGGAGGTGGTTGTGGTATTGGAAGTGGTGGTGATAGTGGTGGTGGTGGTGGAGGTGTATTCGGATTCGGATGTGGTGTTTTCTGTTGTGGAGGTGTTGATAGTGGTGGTGGTGGTAGTGGAGGTGGTTTTTCGTATTGGAAGTGGTGGTGGTGGTGGAGGTGTACTCGGATTCGGATGTGGTGTTTTCTGTTGTGGAGGTGGTGATAGTGGTGGTGGTGGTAGTGGAGGTGGTTGTGGTATTGGAAGTGGTGGTGGTGGTGGAGGTGTATTCGGATTCGGATGTGGTGTTTTCTGTTGTGGAGGTGGTGATAGTGGTGGTGGTGGTAGTGGAGGTGGTTGTGGTATTGGAAGTGGTGGTGGTGGTGGAGGTGTACTCGGTTTCGGTTGTGGTGTTTTCTGTTGTGGAGGTGGTGATAGTGGTGGTGGTGGTGATGGTGATCGTTGTGGTGGTCATGGTGGTGGTGGTGGTGTAGTAGTGGTGGTGGTGATACGCTGGTCGTGTCCTACAACACACAACACACACAACACACACACACACACACACACACACACTCACACACCCACACCCACACACTAACACCAACCCAAAAACCCACACGTGACAGAGTTTGGAGAGCAGTGTGCTAGAGGCCATCATGAACCATATGCTCTCCCACCCCAGTGTGGTGCACACCTATTATGCGTGTGTGCTTCCAGTAGAGCAGAAGTGGGTTCAACTGAAAGACATCAAGCGTGCGCCCTCCAGCCCAGATACGATGCTGCTGCCAATAGGTAGCGGGTCTCCCACTATAGATGCACGTGAGTTTTTTTTTTCCTTCCGAGTTTGTTTAGTTTTGTTTCGTTTGGAAATCTTGATGCATGTGAGTTTCGTCTTTATGCAAATATCATGTACAAACAAATATGTATGTATGTGAAGGACATCAAGCGTGCGCCCTCCAGCCCAGATACGATGCTGCTGTCAATAGGAAGCGGGTCACCCATATAGATGCACGTGAGTTTTCCAGTTTGTAGTTTTTTTTAGTTTTTTTGTTTTTCAAGTTTTTTTTCCCCAGCTAATGTTCTCGCCACTATAGATGCATGTGAGTTTTTTTCCTTCCGAGTTTGTTTAGTTTTTTTTAGTTTGAAAAATCGTGATGACAGTCGACAGGTCAGACCACAACGGCCCTCTGACTAACTCGCTTCGTTGCCACCTGGTCGCCTCTCGCGATGCACTCTCCGCCATGTTTTTGCATAGAACTTGTTTCTTTTTCGAGTTTTGTTTAGTTTTTTTTAGTTCGAAAACCTGATGCACGTGGGTTTCGTCTTAATGCAAATATTATATCCAAATATGTATGTATGTGATCTCAAGCATGCGTCCGCCAGCCCATATACAGATTGCTGCTAATCAACCGGTCCTGCCACAATAAATATGCACGTGAGTTTTCGGTTTTTGTATGAATATCCAAATATGTATGTATATGCTCTCAACCGTGCGACCTATAGCCCATATACGTTGTTGATATTTTTTTTTTTTTTTTTTTTTTCGTTTTTTTCCTTTTTTTAGTACAAACTTATTGCTGCATGTGAGGTTTTGTCTTTATGCAAATATCATGTCCAAGTACAAATGTATAAGACATCAAGCATGCGTCTGCCAGCCCAGATACAGATTGCTGACATAAACAGGAAGCGGGTCAGCCAATAAAGATGCACGTGAGTTTTCAGTTTTTTTTTTTTTTTTTTAGTTTGAACTTATTGCTGAACAGGAGGTTTCGTTTGTATGCAAATATCAATGTCCAAATAATGTATGTATAAGACATCAAGCATGCGTCCTCATATACTCGCCCATATACAGATTGCTGCTATCAACAGGTCTGCCCAAATAAATATGCACGTGAGTTTTTCAATTTTTTTTTTTTTTTAAGTTTGAAACTTATTGCTGCTGCACGCGAGGTTTTTAACTTTATGCAAATATCATGTCCAAGTACAAATGCATGAGGGATTTTTATTTCCGCTATATACAGCAATCAGTAGTTTTGACCCCGTTTTTGCGAAATTATCGCTATAAAAAAAGTTTTTTTTTTGTGTGCCCTAAAGTTGCCCTAAAAGCTTTCAATAAGCTATAAAAAGCTGCAGAAATCACTTAAAAGCCGTCCCTGGAGGAGGCTTAGAAAAAATATAGCTAGGAGAAACCCGCTTTTACATTTGAAAAAAAAATCACTAATATGTATAAGACATAAAGCATGCGTCCTCAAGCCCAGATACAGATTGCTGCTATCAGCAGGTAGAGGGCCTACCATGTAAATGGTCGTGATTTTTGTTTGTTTTTAGTTTTTAGTTTTTAGTTTTTAGTTTTGAACTTATAGTCTACCAATAAAGATGCGTGTGAGTTTTTGGCGGGTAAATAGGTCAATACATGAATACAAAATATGCTAAAACGAACGGTTAAGATATGACACCACACCACGCACCTACCACTCACCCACACCAGCACCACACGAGCCACCACACCACCCACCAACAAACACCCCACCAACCCACCCAACCCCCCACCACCCCCACCTCCAACCACCCACGCCACCCACCCACCACCCACCACCACCACCACCCACGCCACCAAACAACCACCCACCCACACCAACCAACACCACACCACCACCACACCATCACGAGCACCACACACCACCACCACCAACACCAACACCACCACCACACCACCACTCCCACCACCACTCCACCACCACCCAGACCCCAGCCAAACACCACCACCACACACACCACCAGACACCCCACACCACCACCACCACACCACCGAACAGCACCGACCACCACACCACCACCACACCACCACCACCACCACACCACCACCACCTCACCACTCCACCACCACCACCACCACACCAGCCGCGCCCACACCACCCAACCACCACCCACACCACACACCACACCACCACACCACCCACCACCACCAACCACCAACCACCACCACGACCACTCACCACCACACCACCAACCACCACTCACCACCACACCACCACACCACCACCACCCCCACACCCACACACCACCACCGACCACACCACTCCACCACCACCACCCAATCACCACACCACTAATCACCACCACCACTACAGACACCAACCACCCACCACCACCACACACACCACCACCACCCAACCACGCACCACCACACCACAGACACCACCAACCACCACAACCACCACCACCACCTACACCACGCACCACCCATCCTACATGCCACCACCCACCACACACACCAACCACCACACCACCAACCACACCACCACCACCACTCACTCATCCACCCAACCACCACCACTCCCCCCCCACCCCCCCCCCCCACCACTACCACCTTACAAAAGCACACACACACGTACACACACAATCACACACACAGCGGCGAATATTTTTAACGTGTGTCAGGCCACGGGGGGCAAAATTTGTGGAAGGCACGGGGGAGGGGGGAGGGGGGAAAAAAGTGGGGAGGGGGAAAAAAAGGGAGAAAGGAAGAGGGGGAAAAAAAAAGAGGGAAAGGTTTGGCTGCAAAAATCAAAAGATATGGGAAGTTACATTTTTCAGGTGGGGGCAAATTGGGGCAAAATTTGGGGCAAATGGGCAAACTTAAGATTAGTCCATAAGTGTGTAGAAACATAACCAAATCACTTTCTATCTTGCCTGCATCACTTTGTATCATATTGGGGGATCCACTTGAAAAAAAAATTTGCTACATAAAAAACTATCCATTCATACAATTTCATTTTCCTCAGGTACAGTACAATCCTGCCGCCCTCCCACCCACCATACACACACATAACATACATCCTACCCCCCCCCCCCCACCACCACCACCACCACGCACCCCATGCAGACAACAACATAGGATAGCAACATCCTGCCCCCCTCCCCCCAACATACACACTGATACATCCTCCCCCCTCCCCACTGCTCCATACACACAGATACATTCTGCCCCCTCCCCCCCACCATACCAAACCATGCATACCTCCCCCCCCCTCCCCACCTTCATACACAACAGATACATCCTGCCCCCTCTCGCCCCTTTACATACACACACATCTTGCCACCCTCCCCACACCAATACACACATACATACATCTGCCCCCCTCCCCCAACCATACACAAACACAGCATCCTCCCCCACGTCCACCCACCAATACACTCACACATACATCTATGCCCTCTCCCCACACCATACACACACACATGCATCCCCCCCCCTTCCCCACCCACCATACACAACAGATACATCCTGCCCGCCCTCCCACCCATACACCAAAATACATGCTCCTCTCCCCCCCTCCCCCACCTGCCATACACACAGATACATCCTGCCCCCCTCCCCCCTACCATTAACACACAAATCATCTTGCCCCCCTCCCCACCAACCATACATCACATACATACATCCTGCCCACCCCTCCCCAACACGCAATACACAAACACAATGCATACTCCTGCCCCCCCGCCTCACCCACCACCATAACACTCACGAATACATCTTGCCCCCTCCCCCACACCATACACAAACACATGCATCCTCCCCCCCTTCCCCACCACCACATACTCACACATACATACATCCTCCCCCCTTTCCCACACCATACCAACACAGCTCCCCCCCCTCCCCCCCCCTCCTCAACACCATACACACATCACACCATACATCTCGCCCCCTCCGCCCAACAACCATACACAACACATGCATCCTCCCCCCCCCTCACCACCACCATACACACATACATACATTTCCTGCCCTCCCACCGGCCCAAACACACACATGCATCCTACCCCCAGCCTCTACCAACCCACCACCATGCACACACATCATACATACCGACCCCTCTCCCCACCACCTAAACACACACATACATGCCTGCCCCCTCCCCACACCAACACAAACAAATACGATGCCCCCCCCCCCCCCCCCCCCTCCCCACCACCATCAACAAAGATACATACATCCTGGCCTCCCTCCCACCACCATACAACACACATTAACTCCTGCCCCCTCCCACCCACATACACCCACCTATCCGCACACACATACATCCTTCCCCTTCCTGCGCCTCGCATAAACACACATTAAATCCTGCCCCCTTTACCCTCCCCCACGGCATACAACACCATACATACATACATACATCCTGCCCCCCTCCCACACCACCATACACAACATCCTGCCCCCCTTCCCCCCATCAACACACACATACATCCTGCCCCCTTCCCCATCAATACACACACATACATCCTGCCCGCCCTCCCACCCCACCACACACACATCCTGCCCTCCTTCCCCCATCATAACACACATAAATCCTCCCACCTCCGCCACCACCAATATGCAGATCAGATCCATCCTGGCCTCCCGCCCCACCATACACACCCATCCTGCCGCCCCTCCCCCCGACCATAAAGCACACATACATACGTACTGCCCCCCTACCCCCCACCATGCACAACACATACATCCTGCCGCCCTCCCACCCACCATCAAACAACACACCATTCCCCCCCTCCCCCACATAACTCACACATTACAACATACTGCCCCGCCTACCACCCCCACCATTCGCATGACGGATGCACACAGACATACCATCCTGCCCCCCTCCCACCCACCATACACACACACACATTCCCCCCCCTCCCCACCACCATACACACACAGCACATACGTACCTGCCCCCCCACCCCCCACGCTCATTGCACCACATACATCCTGCCCCCTCCCCCCCCACCCATAACACACACATCCTGGCCCCCCTCCCCCCGACCTAAACACGACATACATACGTAACTGCCCCCTACACCCCACCATATACACAACATTACATCCTGCCCCCACCCCTCCTACCCACCATAAAACATCACATTCCCCCCCCCTCCCCAGCACCCATACACACACATACATAACGTACTGCCCCCTCCCCCCCACCATTGCAACACACATACAGACATACCACACATACACACATACATCCTGCCCTCCTCCCCCCCACATATACACAACACACATTATCCTGCCCCCCCCCACCCACCATACACACACACAACAAACGTCCTCGCCTCCTCCCCACACATAACAAAAACCCCAGAAAATTACAAAATCCCCTGGGGCCCCCTCCACCACCATTATACAACACACACACACATGCCTGTCCCCTCTCTCCGCCAACCATACACACATACATCCTCCCCTCCTACCCACCACCATACACACAGGATACATCCTGCCCCCCCCCCCCCCCCCCACCCCCCCTTTAGAAAAATGTGCCCTC
>JAJSRW010000224.1:0-22500 GCA_022414725.1 Microglena sp. YARC
GTCAACCTAATACGCACAGTCACAGATGGGACCTGAATGAGCGAGGTCACATAGGTCAACCTCAAGCAACATCAAGTGGGTCACCTGAATAGCAGCCATTAAGATGGGCCAACCGAATAGACACAAGAGCACACAATTTTCAACTGAATTAGACAGTCACAGATTGGGGCAACTAACAGCCATCACAGGGGACCATACAGCAGCATCAATATTGGGTCAACAGAAACAACACCACAGATGGGGTCAACCTGGAATACAGCAGGCACAGATTGGGGGCACCTGAATCACACATCTCATATGCTGCAACACGAAAAGACAGCCACAGATGGTCAACCTGAAATACAGCATCACAGATTGGGTATCACTGAATAGCAGCAGTTCACAATTGGGGGTCAACCTGAATAGCAGCAGTCACAGATTGGGGTCAACCTGAAATAGCAGGGGGTCACATAATTGTGGTCACAGTGAATAACAGCAGTCACCAGATTAGGGGTAACCTGGAATAGCGGCCAGGGTCACAAGCATTATTGGTGTCAACCTGAAAAGCAGCAGCAGAGGTCACTAATACAGATCACAGATGGGGTCAAACCCTGAATAGCAGGCAAGTTACAGATTGGGGCAACTCAACCTCAAGGAGGGCGCAGTTCACCTGAATAGCTGGGGCCAGGGATGGTCAACCTGAATAGCAGCAGTTCACAGATTGGGTCAACCGAATAGCAGGCAGGGGTCACATATTGGGTCAACCTGAATGCAGCACATCACAGCCAAGATTTGGGTCAACCTGGTTAGCAGCAGCAGTCACAGATTGGGTCAATGGCAGTTTGCGCAACAGATTGCGGGCCAACTCTTGAAATAGTCGGGAGCAGCACAGTACACAGGGGGGTCAACCGTCAAACTGGTGTCAACCTGAATAGCCAGCAGTCACAGATTGGGGCCGTCAACCTGAATATTTGCAGCTAAGCCAGTCACCCATATTGCTGTGGTTCACCTGAAAGCCCGAAATAGCAGCAAGCCACAGATTGGTTATGTTCAACGTCACCTGAATAGCAGCCAGTCACAGATTTGGGGTGGCAACCTGAATAGCGGCAGGGTCGACCAGTCTCAATATTTGTGTCAACCTGGTATAGCACGCAGCCAGTCACAGATTGGGGTCAACCTGAATTATCAGCAAGGGTCAACATTTGGGGTCAACCTGAAATAGCAGCAGTCACAATAGGTTGTCAACAAATTAGCAGCAGGCCCACAGATAGGGTCACCCCCCTGACTCCAGACAGATTGGGGGACCGTGGACAACCTGAAATAGCAGCAGTCACAGATTGGGTCAACCTGACCAGCAGCACAGATTGGGGTCAGAATACAGCAGACAGGGTGTTCAACCTGAATAGCAGCAGTCACAGATTGGGGTCAACCTGAATAGCAGCATCACATATTGGTGTCAACCTGAATAGCAGCAGTCACAGATTGGGGTCAACCTGAATAGCAGCAGTCACATATTGGTGTCAACCTGAATAGCAGCAGCAGTCACATATTGGGGTCAACCTGAATAGCAGCAGTCACAGATTGGGGTCAACCTGAATAGCAGCAGTCACAGATTGGGGTCAACCTGAATAGCAGCAGTCACAGATTGGGTCAACCTGAATAGCAGCAGTCCACAGATTGGGTCAACCTGAATAGCAGCAGTCACAGATGGGGTCAAACCTGAATAGCAGCAGTCACAGATTGGGGTCAACCTGAATAGCAGCAGTCACAGATTGGGGTCAACCTGAATAGCAGCAGTCACAGATTGGGGTCAACCTGAATAGCAGCAGTCACAGATTGGGGTCAACCTGAATAGCAGCAGTCACAGATTTGGGGTCAACCTGAATAGCAGCAGTCACAGATTTGGGGTCAACCTGAATAGCAGCAGTCACAGATTGGGGTCAACCTGAATAGCAGCAGTCACAGATTGGGCAACCTGAAATAGCAGCAGTCACAGATTGGGGTCAACCTGAATAGCGGCAGGGGTCACATATTGGTTAGCAGCAGTCACAGATTGGTGTCAACCTGAATAGCAGCAGTCACAGATTGGGGTCAACCTGAATAGCAGCAGTCACAGATTGGTGTCAACCTGAATAGCAGCAGTCACAGATTGGGTCAACCTGAATAGCAGCAGTCACAGATTGGGGTCAACCTGAATAGCAGCAGTCACAGATTGGGTCAACCTGAATAGCAGCAGTCACAGATTGGGGTCAACCTGAATAGCAGCAGTCACAGATTGGGGTCAACCTGAATAGCAGCAGTCACAGATTGGGTCAACCTGAATAGCAGCAGTCACAGATTGGGGTCAACCTGAATAGCAGCAGCACAGATTGGGATCAACCTGAATAGCAGCAGTCACAGATTGGGGTCAACCTGAATAGCAGCAGTCACAGATTGGGTCAACCTGAATAGCAGCAGTCACAGATTGGGGTCAACCTGAATAGCAGCCAGTCACAGATTGGGGTCAACCTGAATAGCAGCAGTCACAGATTGGGGTCAACCTGAATAGCAGCAGTCACAGATTGGGGTCAACCTGAATAGCAGCAGTCACAGATTGGGGTCAACCTGAATAGCAGCAGCAGTCACAGATTGGGGTCAACCTGAATAGCAGCAGTCACAGATTGGTGTCAACCTGAAATAGCAGCAGTCACAGATTGGGGTCAACCTGAATAGCAGCAGTCACAGATTGGGGTCAACCTGAATAGCAGCAGCAGTCACAGATTGGGGTCAACCTGAATAGCAGCAGTCACAGATTTGGGGTCAACCTGAATAGCAGCAGTCACAGATTGGGTCAACCTGAATAGCAGCAGTCACAGATTGGTGTCAACCTGAATAGCAGCAGTCACAGATTGGGGTCAACCTGAATAGCAGCAGTCACAGATTGGGGTCAAACCTGAATAGCAGCAGTCACAGATTGGGGTCAACCTGAATAGCAGCAGTCACAGATTGGGGTCAACCTGAATAGCAGCAGTCACAGATTGGGGTCAACCTGAATAGCAGCAGCAGTCACAGATTGGTGAATCAACCTGAATAGCAGCAGTCACAGATTGGGGTCAACCTGAAATAGCAGCAGTCACAGATTGGGGTCAACCTGAATAGCAGCAGTCACAGATTGGGGTCAACCTGAATAGCAGCAGTCACAGATTGGGGTCAACCTGAATAGCAGCAGTCACAGATTGGGGTCAACCTGAATAGCAGCAGTCACAGATTGGGTCAACCTGAATAGCAGCAGTCACAGATTGGGGTCAACCTGAATAGCAGCAGTCACAGATTGGGGTCAACCTGAATAGCAGCAGCAGTCACAGATTGGGGTCAACCTGAATAGCAGCAGTCACAGATTGGGGTCAACCTGAATAGCAGCAGTCACAGATTGGGGTCAACCTGAATAGCAGCAGTCACAGATTGGGTCAACCTGAATAGCAGCAGTCACAGATTGGGGTCAACCTGAATAGCAGCAGTCACAGATTGGGGTCAACCTGAATAGCAGCAGTCACAGATTGGGGTCAACCTGAATAGCAGCAGTCACAGATTGGGGTCAACCTGAATAGCAGCAGTCACAGATTGGGGTCAACCTGAATAGCAGCAGTCACAGATTGGGGTCAACCTGAATAGCAGCAGTCACAGATTGGGGTCAACCTGAATAGCAGCAGTCACAGATTGGGGTCAACCTGAATAGCAGCAGTCACAGATTGGGGTCAACCTGAATAGCAGCAGTCACAGATTGGGTCAACCTGAATAGCAGCAGTCACAGATTGGGGTCAACCTGAATAGCAGCAGTCACAGATTGGGGTCAACCTGAATAGCAGCAGTCACAGATTGGGGTCAACCTGAATAGCAGCAGTCACAGATTGGGGTCAACCTGAATAGCAAGCAGTCACAGATTGGGGTCAACCTGAATAGCAGCAGTCACAGATTGGTGTCAACCTGAATAGCAGCAGTCACAGATTGGGGTCAACCTGAATAGCAGCAGCAGTCACAGATTGGGGTCAACCTGAATAGCAGCAGTCACAGATTGGGGTCAACCTGAATAGCAGCAGTCACAGATTGGGGTCAACCTGAATAGCAGCAGCCACAGATTGGGGTCAACCTGAATAGCAGCAGTCACAGATTGGGGTCAACCTGAATAGCAGCAGTCACAGATTGGGGTCAACCTGAATAGCAGCAGTCACAGATTGGGGTCAACCTGAATAGCAGCAGTCACAGATTGGGGTCAACCTGAATAGCAGCAGTCACAGATTGGGGTCAACCTGAATAGCAGCAGTCACAGATTGGGGTCAACCTGAATAGCAGCAGTCACAGATTGGGGTCAACCTGAATAGCAGCAGTCACAGATTGGGGTCAACCTGAATAGCAGCAGTCACAGATTGGGGTCAACCTGAATAGCAGCAGTCACAGATTGGGGTCAACCTGAATAGCAGCAGTCACAGATTGGGGTCAACCTGAATAGCAGCAGTCACAGATTGGGGTCAACCTGAATAGCAGCAGTCACAGATTGGGGTCAACCTGAATAGCAGCAGCAGTCACAGATTGGGTCAACCTGAATAGCAGCAGTCACAGATTGGGGTCAACCTGAATAGCAGCAGTCACAGATTGGGGTCAACCTGAATAGCAGCAGTCACAGATTGGGGTCAACCTGAATAGCAGCAGTCACAGATTGGGGTCAACCTGAATAGCAGCAGTCACAGATTGGGGTCAACCTGAATAGCAGCAGTCACAGATTGGGGTCAACCTGAATAGCAGCAGTCACAGATTGGGGTCAACCTGAATAGCAGCAGTCACAGATTGGGGTCAACCTGAATAGCAGCAGTCACAGATTGGGGTCAACCTGAATAGCAGCAGTCACAGATTGGGGTCAACCTGAATAGCAGCAGTCACAGATTGGGGTCAACCTGAATAGCAGCAGTCACAGATTGGGGTCAACCTGAATAGCAGCAGTCACAGATTGGGGTCAACCTGAATAGCAGCAGTCACAGATTGGGGTCAACCTGAATAGCAGCAGTCACAGATTGGGGTCAACCTGAATAGCAGCAGTCACAGATTGGGGTCAACCTGAATAGCAGCAGTCACAGATTGGGGTCAACCTGAATAGCAGCAGTCACAGATTGGGGTCAACCTGAATAGCAGCAGTCACAGATTGGGGTCAACCTGAATAGCAGCAGTCACAGATTGGGGTCAACCTGAATAGCAGCAGTCACAGATTGGGGTCAACCTGAATAGCAGCAGTCACAGATTGGGGTCAACCTGAATAGCAGCAGTCACAGATTGGGGTCAACCTGAATAGCAGCAGTCACAGATTGGGGTCAACCTGAATAGCAGCAGTCACAGATTGGGGTCAACCTGAATAGCAGCAGTCACAGATTGGGGTCAACCTGAATAGCAGCAGTCACAGATTGGGGTCAACCTGAATAGCAGCAGTCACAGATTGGGGTCAACCTGAATAGCAGCAGTCACAGATTGGGGTCAACCTGAATAGCAGCAGCAGTCACAGATTGGGGTCAACCTGAATAGCAGCAGTCACAGATTGGGTCAACCTGAATAGCAGCAGTCACAGATTGGGGTCAACCTGAATAGCAGCAGTCACAGATTGGGGTCAACCTGAATAGCAGCAGTCACAGATTGGGGTCAACCTGAATAGCAGCAGTCACAGATTGGGGTCAACCTGAATAGCAGCAGTCACAGATTGGGGTCAACCTGAATAGCAGCAGTCACAGATTGGGGTCAACCTGAATAGCAGCAGTCACAGATTGGGGTCAACCTGAATAGCAGCAGTCACAGATTGGGGTCAACCTGAATAGCAGCAGTCACAGATTGGGGTCAACCTGAATAGCAGCAGTCACAGATTGGGGTCAACCTGAATAGCAGCAGTCACAGATTGGGGTCAACCTGAATAGCAGCAGTCACAGATTGGGGTCAACCTGAATAGCAGCAGTCACAGATTGGGGTCAACCTGAATAGCAGCAGTCACAGATTGGGGTCAACCTGAATAGCAGCAGTCACAGATTGGGGTCAACCTGAATAGCAGCAGTCACAGATTGGGGTCAACCTGAAATAGCAGCAGTCACAGATTGGGGTCAACCTGAATAGCAGCAGTCACAGATTGGGTCAACCTGAATAGCAGCAGTCACAGATTGGGGTCAACCTGAATAGCAGCAGTCACAGATTGGGGTCAACCTGAATAGCAGCAGTCACAGATTGGGGTCAACCTGAATAGCAGCAGTCACAGATTGGGGTCAACCTGAATAGCAGCAGTCACAGATTGGGGTCAACCTGAATAGCAGCAGTCACAGATTGGGGTCAACCTGAATAGCAGCAGTCACAGATTGGGGTCAACCTGAATAGCAGCAGTCACAGATTGGGGTCAACCTGAATAGCAGCAGTCACAGATTGGGGTCAACCTGAATAGCAGCAGTCACAGATTGGGGTCAACCTGAATAGCAGCAGTCACAGATTGGGGTCAACCTGAATAGCAGCAGTCACAGATTGGGGTCAACCTGAATAGCAGCAGTCACAGATTGGGGTCAACCTGAATAGCAGCAGTCACAGATTGGGGTCAACCTGAATAGCAGCAGTCACAGATTGGGGTCAACCTGAATAGCAGCAGTCACAGATTGGGGTCAACCTGAATAGCAGCAGTCACAGATTGGGTCAACCTGAATAGCAGCAGTCACAGATTGGGGTCAACCTGAATAGCAGCAGTCACAGATTGGGGTCAACCTGAATAGCAGCAGTCACAGATTGGGGTCAACCTGAATAGCAGCAGTCACAGATTGGGGTCAACCTGAATAGCAGCAGTCACAGATTGGGGTCAACCTGAATAGCAGCAGCAGTCACAGATTGGGGTCAACCTGAATAGCAGCAGTCACAGATTGGCTCAACCTGAATAGCAGCAGTCACAGATTGGGGTCAACCTGAATAGCAGCAGTCACAGATTGGGGTCAACCTGAATAGCAGCAGTCACAGATTGGGGTCAACCTGAATAGCAGCAGTCACAGATTGGGGTCAACCTGAATAGCAGCAGTCACAGATTGGGGTCAACCTGAATAGCAGCAGTCACAGATTGGTGTCAACCTGAATAGCAGCAGTCACAGATTGGGGTCAACCTGAATAGCAGCAGTCACAGATTGGGGTCAACCTGAATAGCAGCAGTCACAGATTGGGGTCAACCTGAATAGCAGCAGTCACAGATTGGGGTCAACCTGAATAGCAGCAGTCACAGATTGGGGTCAACCTGAATAGCAGCAGTCACAGATTGGGGTCAACCTGAATAGCAGCAGTCACAGATTGGGGTCAACCTGAATAGCAGCAGTCACAGATTGGGGTCAACCTGAATAGCAGCAGTCACAGATTGGGGTCAACCTGAATAGCAGCAGTCACAGATTGGGGTCAACCTGAATAGCAGCAGTCACAGATTGGGGTCAACCTGAATAGCAGCAGTCACAGATTGGGGTCAACCTGAATAGCAGCAGTCACAGATTGGGGTCAACCTGAATAGCAGCAGTCACAGATTGGGGTCAACCTGAATAGCAGCAGTCACAGATTGGGGTCAACCTGAATAGCAGCAGTCACAGATTGGGGTCAACCTGAATAGCAGCAGTCACAGATTGGGGTCAACCTGAATAGCAGCAGTCACAGATTGGGGTCAACCTGAATAGCAGCAGTCACAGATTGGGGTCAACCTGAATAGCAGCAGTCACAGATTGGGGTCAACCTGAATAGCAGCAGTCACAGATTGGGGTCAACCTGAATAGCAGCAGTCACAGATTGGGGTCAACCTGAATAGCAGCAGTCACAGATTGGGGTCAACCTGAATAGCAGCAGTCACAGATTGGGGTCAACCTGAATAGCAGCAGTCACAGATTGGGGTCAACCTGAATAGCAGCAGTCACAGATTGGGGTCAACCTGAATAGCAGCAGTCACAGATTGGGGTCAACCTGAATAGCAGCAGTCACAGATTGGGGTCAACCTGAATAGCAGCAGTCACAGATTGGGGTCAACCTGAATAGCAGCAGTCACAGATTGGGGTCAACCTGAATAGCAGCAGTCACAGATTGGGGTCAACCTGAATAGCAGCAGTCACAGATTGGGGTCAACCTGAATAGCAGCAGTCACAGATTGGGGTCAACCTGAATAGCAGCAGTCACAGATTGGGGTCAACCTGAATAGCAGCAGTCACAGATTGGGGTCAACCTGAATAGCAGCAGTCACAGATTGGGGTCAACCTGAATAGCAGCAGTCACAGATTGGGGTCAACCTGAATAGCAGCAGTCACAGATTGGGGTCAACCTGAATAGCAGCAGTCACAGATTGGGGTCAACCTGAATAGCAGCAGTCACAGATTGGGGTCAACCTGAATAGCAGCAGTCACAGATTGGGGTCAACCTGAATAGCAGCAGTCACAGATTGGGGTCAACCTGAATAGCAGCAGTCACAGATTGGGGTCAACCTGAATAGCAGCAGTCACAGATTGGGGTCAACCTGAATAGCAGCAGTCACAGATTGGGGTCAACCTGAATAGCAGCAGTCACAGATTGGGGTCAACCTGAATAGCAGCAGTCACAGATTGGGGTCAACCTGAATAGCAGCAGTCACAGATTGGGGTCAACCTGAATAGCAGCAGTCACAGATTGGGGTCAACCTGAATAGCAGCAGTCACAGATTGGGTCAACCTGAATAGCAGCAGTCACAGATTGGGGTCAACCTGAATAGCAGCAGTCACAGATTGGGGTCAACCTGAATAGCAGCAGTCACAGATTGGGGTCAACCTGAATAGCAGCAGTCACAGATTGGGGTCAACCTGAATAGCAGCAGTCACAGATTGGGGTCAACCTGAATAGCAGCAGTCACAGATTGGGGTCAACCTGAATAGCAGCAGTCACAGATTGGGGTCAACCTGAATAGCAGCAGTCACAGATTGGGGTCAACCTGAATAGCAGCAGTCACAGATTGGGGTCAACCTGAATAGCAGCAGTCACAGATTGGGGTCAACCTGAATAGCAGCAGTCACAGATTGGGGTCAACCTGAATAGCAGCAGTCACAGATTGGGGTCAACCTGAATAGCAGCAGTCACAGATTGGGGTCAACCTGAATAGCAGCAGTCACAGATTGGGGTCAACCTGAATAGCAGCAGTCACAGATTGGGGTCAACCTGAATAGCAGCAGTCACAGATTGGGGTCAACCTGAATAGCAGCAGTCACAGATTGGGGTCAACCTGAATAGCAGCAGTCACAGATTGGGGTCAACCTGAATAGCAGCAGTCACAGATTGGGGTCAACCTGAATAGCAGCAGTCACAGATTGGGGTCAACCTGAATAGCAGCAGTCACAGATTGGGGTCAACCTGAATAGCAGCAGTCACAGATTGGGGTCAACCTGAATAGCAGCAGTCACAGATTGGGGTCAACCTGAATAGCAGCAGTCACAGATTGGGGTCAACCTGAATAGCAGCAGTCACAGATTGGGGTCAACCTGAATAGCAGCAGTCACAGATTGGGGTCAACCTGAATAGCAGCAGTCACAGATTGGGGTCAACCTGAATAGCAGCAGTCACAGATTGGGGTCAACCTGAATAGCAGCAGTCACAGATTGGGGTCAACCTGAATAGCAGCAGTCACAGATTGGGGTCAACCTGAATAGCAGCAGTCACAGATTGGGGTCAACCTGAATAGCAGCAGTCACAGATTGGGGTCAACCTGAATAGCAGCAGTCACAGATTGGGGTCAACCTGAATAGCAGCAGTCACAGATTGGGGTCAACCTGAATAGCAGCAGTCACAGATTGGGGTCAACCTGAATAGCAGCAGTCACAGATTGGGGTCAACCTGAATAGCAGCAGTCACAGATTGGGGTCAACCTGAATAGCAGCAGTCACAGATTGGGGTCAACCTGAATAGCAGCAGTCACAGATTGGGGTCAACCTGAATAGCAGCAGTCACAGATTGGGGTCAACCTGAATAGCAGCAGTCACAGATTGGGGTCAACCTGAATAGCAGCAGTCACAGATTGGGGTCAACCTGAATAGCAGCAGTCACAGATTGGGGTCAACCTGAATAGCAGCAGTCACAGATTGGGGTCAACCTGAATAGCAGCAGTCACAGATTGGGGTCAACCTGAATAGCAGCAGTCACAGATTGGGGTCAACCTGAATAGCAGCAGTCACAGATTGGGGTCAACCTGAATAGCAGCAGTCACAGATTGGGGTCAACCTGAATAGCAGCAGTCACAGATTGGGGTCAACCTGAATAGCAGCAGTCACAGATTGGGGTCAACCTGAATAGCAGCAGTCACAGATTGGGGTCAACCTGAATAGCAGCAGTCACAGATTGGGGTCAACCTGAATAGCAGCAGTCACAGATTGGGGTCAACCTGAATAGCAGCAGTCACAGATTGGGGTCAACCTGAATAGCAGCAGTCACAGATTGGGGTCAACCTGAATAGCAGCAGTCACAGATTGGGGTCAACCTGAATAGCAGCAGTCACAGATTGGGGTCAACCTGAATAGCAGCAGTCACAGATTGGGGTCAACCTGAATAGCAGCAGTCACAGATTGGGGTCAACCTGAATAGCAGCAGTCACAGATTGGGGTCAACCTGAATAGCAGCAGTCACAGATTGGGGTCAACCTGAATAGCAGCAGTCACAGATTGGGGTCAACCTGAATAGCAGCAGTCACAGATTGGGTCAACCTGAATAGCAGCAGTCACAGATTGGGGTCAACCTGAATAGCAGCAGTCACAGATTGGGGTCAACCTGAATAGCAGCAGTCACAGATTGGGGTCAACCTGAATAGCAGCAGTCACAGATTGGGGTCAACCTGAATAGCAGCAGTCACAGATTGGGGTCAACCTGAATAGCAGCAGTCACAGATTGGGGTCAACCTGAATAGCAGCAGCAGTCACAGATTGGGGTCAACCTGAATAGCAGCAGTCACAGATTGGGGTCAACCTGAATAGCAGCAGTCACAGATTGGGGTCAACCTGAATAGCAGCAGTCACAGATTGGGGTCAACCTGAATAGCAGCAGTCACAGATTGGGGTCAACCTGAATAGCAGCAGTCACAGATTGGGGTCAACCTGAATAGCAGCAGTCACAGATTGGGGTCAACCTGAATAGCAGCAGTCACAGATTGGGGTCAACCTGAATAGCAGCAGTCACAGATTGGGGTCAACCTGAATAGCAGCAGTCACAGATTGGGGTCAACCTGAATAGCAGCAGTCACAGATTGGGGTCAACCTGAATAGCAGCAGTCACAGATTGGGGTCAACCTGAATAGCAGCAGTCACAGATTGGGGTCAACCTGAATAGCAGCAGTCACAGATTGGGGTCAACCTGAATAGCAGCAGTCACAGATTGGGGTCAACCTGAATAGCAGCAGTCACAGATTGGGGTCAACCTGAATAGCAGCAGTCACAGATTGGGGTCAACCTGAATAGCAGCAGTCACAGATTGGGGTCAACCTGAATAGCAGCAGTCACAGATTGGGGTCAACCTGAATAGCAGCAGTCACAGATTGGGGTCAACCTGAATAGCAGCAGTCACAGATTGGGGTCAACCTGAATAGCAGCAGTCACAGATTGGGGTCAACCTGAATAGCAGCAGTCACAGATTGGGGTCAACCTGAATAGCAGCAGTCACAGATTGGGGTCAACCTGAATAGCAGCAGTCACAGATTGGGGTCAACCTGAATAGCAGCAGTCACAGATTGGGGTCAACCTGAATAGCAGCAGTCACAGATTGGGGTCAACCTGAATAGCAGCAGTCACAGATTGGGGTCAACCTGAATAGCAGCAGTCACAGATTGGGGTCAACCTGAATAGCAGCAGTCACAGATTGGGGTCAACCTGAATAGCAGCAGTCACAGATTGGGGTCAACCTGAATAGCAGCAGTCACAGATTGGGGTCAACCTGAATAGCAGCAGTCACAGATTGGGGTCAACCTGAATAGCAGCAGTCACAGATTGGGGTCAACCTGAATAGCAGCAGCACAGATTGGGGTCAACCTGAATAGCAGCAGTCACAGATTGGGGTCAACCTGAATAGCAGCAGTCACAGATTGGGGTCAACCTGAATAGCAGCAGTCACAGATTGGGGTCAACCTGAATAGCAGCAGTCACAGATTGGGGTCAACCTGAATAGCAGCAGTCACAGATTGGGGTCAACCTGAATAGCAGCAGTCACAGATTGGGGTCAACCTGAATAGCAGCAGTCACAGATTGGGGTCAACCTGAATAGCAGCAGTCACAGATTGGTGTCAACCTGAATAGCAGCAGTCACAGATTGGGGTCAACCTGAATAGCAGCAGTCACAGATTGGGGTCAACCTGAATAGCAGCAGTCACAGATTGGGGTCAACCTGAATAGCAGCAGTCACAGATTGGGGTCAACCTGAATAGCAGCAGTCACAGATTGGGGTCAACCTGAATAGCAGCAGTCACAGATTGGGGTCAACCTGAATAGCAGCAGTCACAGATTGGGGTCAACCTGAATAGCAGCAGTCACAGATTGGGGTCAACCTGAATAGCAGCAGTCACAGATTGGGGTCAACCTGAATAGCAGCAGCAGTCACAGATTGGGGTCAACCTGAATAGCAGCAGTCACAGATTGGGGTCAACCTGAATAGCAGCAGTCACAGATTGGGGTCAACCTGAATAGCAGCAGTCACAGATTGGGGTCAACCTGAATAGCAGCAGTCACAGATTGGGGTCAACCTGAATAGCAGCAGTCACAGATTGGGGTCAACCTGAATAGCAGCAGTCACAGATTGGGGTCAACCTGAATAGCAGCAGTCACAGATTGGGGTCAACCTGAATAGCAGCAGTCACAGATTGGGGTCAACCTGAATAGCAGCAGTCACAGATTGGGGTCAACCTGAATAGCAGCAGTCACAGATTGGGGTCAACCTGAATAGCAGCAGTCACAGATTGGGGTCAACCTGAATAGCAGCAGTCACAGATTGGTGTCAACCTGAATAGCAGCAGTCACAGATTGGGGTCAACCTGAATAGCAGCAGTCACAGATTGGGGTCAACCTGAATAGCAGCAGTCACAGATTGGGGTCAACCTGAATAGCAGCAGTCACAGATTGGGGTCAACCTGAATAGCAGCAGTCACAGATTGGGGTCAACCTGAATAGCAGCAGTCACAGATTGGGGTCAACCTGAATAGCAGCAGTCACAGATTGGGGTCAACCTGAATAGCAGCAGTCACAGATTGGGGTCAACCTGAATAGCAGCAGTCACAGATTGGGGTCAACCTGAATAGCAGCAGTCACAGATTGGGGTCAACCTGAATAGCAGCAGTCACAGATTGGGGTCAACCTGAATAGCAGCAGTCACAGATTGGGGTCAACCTGAATAGCAGCAGTCACAGATTGGGGTCAACCTGAATAGCAGCAGTCACAGATTGGGGTCAACCTGAATAGCAGCAGTCACAGATTGGGGTCAACCTGAATAGCAGCAGTCACAGATTGGGGTCAACCTGAATAGCAGCAGTCACAGATTGGGGTCAACCTGAATAGCAGCAGTCACAGATTGGGGTCAACCTGAATAGCAGCAGTCACAGATTGGGGTCAACCTGAATAGCAGCAGTCACAGATTGGGGTCAACCTGAATAGCAGCAGTCACAGATTGGGGTCAACCTGAATAGCAGCAGTCACAGATTGGGGTCAACCTGAATAGCAGCAGTCACAGATTGGGGTCAACCTGAATAGCAGCAGTCACAGATTGGGGTCAACCTGAATAGCAGCAGTCACAGATTGGGGTCAACCTGAATAGCAGCAGTCACAGATTGGGGTCAACCTGAATAGCAGCAGTCACAGATTGGGGTCAACCTGAATAGCAGCAGTCACAGATTGGGGTCAACCTGAATAGCAGCAGTCACAGATTGGGGTCAACCTGAATAGCAGCAGTCACAGATTGGGGTCAACCTGAATAGCAGCAGTCACAGATTGGGGTCAACCTGAATAGCAGCAGTCACAGATTGGGGTCAACCTGAATAGCAGCAGTCACAGATTGGGGTCAACCTGAATAGCAGCAGTCACAGATTGGGGTCAACCTGAATAGCAGCAGTCACAGATTGGGGTCAACCTGAATAGCAGCAGTCACAGATTGGGGTCAACCTGAATAGCAGCAGTCACAGATTGGGGTCAACCTGAATAGCAGCAGTCACAGATTGGGGTCAACCTGAATAGCAGCAGTCACAGATTGGGGTCAACCTGAATAGCAGCAGTCACAGATTGGGGTCAACCTGAATAGCAGCAGTCACAGATTGGGGTCAACCTGAAATAGCAGCAGTCACAGATTGGGGTCAACCTGAATAGCAGCAGTCACAGATTGGGGTCAACCTGAATAGCAGCAGTCACAGATTGGGGTCAACCTGAATAGCAGCAGTCACAGATTGGGGTCAACCTGAATAGCAGCAGTCACAGATTGGGGTCAACCTGAATAGCAGCAGTCACAGATTGGGGTCAACCTGAATAGCAGCAGTCACAGATTGGGGTCAACCTGAATAGCAGCAGTCACAGATTGGGGTCAACCTGAATAGCAGCAGTCACAGATTGGGGTCAACCTGAATAGCAGCAGTCACAGATTGGGGTCAACCTGAATAGCAGCAGTCACAGATTGGGGTCAACCTGAATAGCAGCAGTCACAGATTGGGGTCAACCTGAATAGCAGCAGTCACAGATTGGGGTCAACCTGAATAGCAGCAGTCACAGATTGGGGTCAACCTGAATAGCAGCAGTCACAGATTGGGGTCAACCTGAATAGCAGCAGTCACAGATTGGGGTCAACCTGAATAGCAGCAGTCACAGATTGGGGTCAACCTGAATAGCAGCAGTCACAGATTGGGGTCAACCTGAATAGCAGCAGTCACAGATTGGGGTCAACCTGAATAGCAGCAGTCACATATTGGTGGTCAACCTGAATAGCAGCAGTCACAGATTGGGGTCAACCTGAATAGCAGCAGTCAACAGATTGGGGTCAACCTGAATAGCAGCAGTCACAGATTGGGGTCAACCTGAATAGCAGCAGTCACAGATTGGGGTCAACCTGAATAGCAGCAGTCACAGATTGGGGTCAACCTGAATAGCAGCAGTCACAGATTGGGGTCAACCTGAATAGCAGCAGTCACAGATTGGGGTCAACCTGAATAGCAGCAGTCACAGATTGGGTCAACCTGAATAGCAGCAGTCACAGATTGGGGTCAACCTGAATAGCAGCAGTCACAGATTGGGGTCAACCTGAATAGCAGCAGTCACAGATTGGGTCAACCTGAATAGCAGCAGTCACAGATTGGGGTCAACCTGAATAGCAGCAGTCACAGATTGGGGTCAACCTGAATAGCAGCAGTCACAGATTGGGGTCAACCTGAATAGCAGCAGTCACAGATTGGGGTCAACCTGAATAGCAGCAGTCACAGATTGGGGTCAACCTGAATAGCAGCAGTCACAGATTGGGGTCAACCTGAATAGCAGCAGTCACAGATTGGGGTCAACCTGAATAGCAGCAGTCACAGATTGGGGTCAACCTGAATAGCAGCAGTCACAGATTGGGGTCAACCTGAATAGCAGCAGTCACAGATTGGGGTCAACCTGAATAGCAGCAGTCACAGATTGGGGTCAACCTGAATAGCAGCAGTCACAGATTGGGGTCAACCTGAATAGCAGCAGTCACAGATTGGGGTCAACCTGAATAGCAGCAGCCACAGATTGGGGTCAACCTGAATAGCAGCAGTCACAGATTGGGGTCAACCTGAATAGCAGCAGTCACAGATTGGGGTCAACCTGAATAGCAGCAGTCACAGATTGGGGTCAACTGAATAGCAGCAGTCACAGATTGGGGTCAACCTGAATAGCAGCAGTCACAGATTGGGGTCAACCTGAATAGCAGCAGTCACAGATTGGGGTCAACCTGAATAGCAGCAGTCACAGATTGGGGTCAACCTGAATAGCAGCAGTCACAGATTGGGGTCAACCTGAATAGCAGCAGTCACAGATTGGGGTCAACCTGAATAGCAGCAGCAGTCACAGATTGGTGTCAACCTGAATAGCAGCAGTCACAGATTGGGGTCAACCTGAATAGCAGCAGTCACAGATTGGGGTCAACCTGAATAGCAGCAGTCACAGATTGGGGTCAACCTGAATAGCAGCAGTCACAGATTGGGGTCAACCTGAATAGCAGCAGTCACAGATTGGGGTCAACCTGAATAGCAGCAGCACATATTGGTGTCAACCTGAATAGCAGCAGTCACAGATTGGGGTCAACCTGAATAGCAGCAGCCACAGATTGGGGTCAACCTGAATAGCAGCAGTCACAGATTGGGGTCAACCTGAATAGCAGCAGTCACAGATTGGGGTCAACCTGAATAGCAGCAGTCACATATTGGTGTCAACCTGAATAGCAGCAGTCACAGATTGGGGTCAACCTGAATAGCAGCAGTCACATATTGGGTCAACCTGAATAGCAGCAGTCACAGATTGGGGTCAACCTGAATAGCAGCAGTCACAGATTGGGGTCAACCTGAATAGCAGCAGTCACAGATTGGGGTCAACCTGAATAGCAGCAGTCACAGATTGGGGTCAACCTGAATAGCAGCAGTCACAGATTGGGGTCAACCTGAATAGCAGCAGTCACAGATTGGTGTCAACCTGAATAGCAGCAGTCACAGATTGGGGTCAACCTGAATAGCAGCAGTCACAGATTGGGGTCAACCTGAATAGCAGCAGTCACAGATTGGGGTCAACCTGAATAGCAGCAGTCACAGATTGGGGTCAACCTGAATAGCAGCAGTCACAGATTGGGGTCAACCTGAATAGCAGCAGTCACAGATTGGGGTCAACCTGAATAGCAGCAGTCACAGATTGGGTCAACCTGAATAGCAGCAGTCACAGATTGGGGTCAACCTGAATAGCAGCAGTCACAGATTGGGGTCAACCTGAATAGCAGCAGCAGTCACAGATTGGGGTCAACCTGAATAGCAGCAGTCACAGATTGGGGTCAACCTGAATAGCAGCAGTCACAGATTGGGGTCAACCTGAATAGCAGCAGTCACAGATTGGGTCAACCTGAATAGCAGCAGTCACAGATTGGGGTCAACCTGAATAGCAGCAGTCACAGATTGGGGTCAACCTGAATAGCAGCAGTCACAGATTGGTGTCAACCTGAATAGCAGCAGTCACAGATTGGGGTCAACCTGAATAGCAGCAGTCACAGATTGGGGTCAACCTGAATAGCAGCAGTCACAGATTGGGGTCAACCTGAATAGCAGCAGTCACAGATTGGGTCAACCTGAATAGCAGCAGTCACAGATTGGGGTCAACCTGAATAGCAGCAGTCACAGATTGGGGTCAACCTGAATAGCAGCAGTCACAGATTGGGGTCAACCTGAATAGCAAGCAGTCACAGATTGGGGTCAACCTGAATAGCAGCAGTCACAGATTGGGGTCAACCTGAATAGCAGCAGTCACAGATTGGGGTCAACCTGAATAGCAGCAGTCACAGATTGGGGTCAACCTGAATAGCAGCAGTCACAGATTGGGGTCAACCTGAATAGCGGCAGGGGTCACATATTGGTGTCAACCTGAATAGCAGCAGTCACAGATTGGGGTCAACCTGAATAGCAGCAGTCACAGATTGGGGTCAACCTGAATAGCAGCAGCAGTCACACATTGGGGTCAACCTGAATAGCAGCAGTCACACGTTGGGGTCAACTCTAAATCGCCTCAGAACAAGGCATGCTCGGTGCTCGGGATACTCAGCACTAGTTTCCATATGTAAGTAGGTCATTGTGTGAGCCTGTATAGCAGCAGTCACATATTGGGGTCCGCTTAAAATCGCTGTAGAACAAGGTACGGTCGGGATACTCAGCACCAGGTTCCCTCTGTAAGTAGCGCATTGTGTGAACCTGAATAGCAGCAGTCACACGTTGGGGTCCGCTGTAAATCGCTGTAGAACAAGGTATGGTCGGGATACTCAGCACCAGGTTCCCTCTGTAAGTAGCGCATTGTGTGAACCTGAATAGCAGCAGTCACATATTGGGGTCCGCTTTAAATCGCTGTAGAACAAGGTTTGGTCGGGATACTCAGCACCAGGTTCCCTCTGTAAGTAGCGCATTGTGTGAACCTGAATAGCAGCAGTCACACGTTGGGGTCCGCTTTAAATCGCTGTAGAACAAGGTATGGTCGGGATACTCAGCACCAGGTTCCCTCTGTAAGTAGCGCATTGTGTGAACCTGAATAGCAGCAGTCACATATTGGGGTCCGCTTTAAATCGCTGTAGAACAAGGTATGGTCGGGATACTCAGCACCAGGTTCCCTCTGTAAGTAGCGCATTGTGTGAACCTGAATAGCAGCAGTCACATATTGGGGTCCGCTATAAATCGCTGTAGAACAAGGTATGGTCGGGATACTCAGCAACAGGTTCCCTCTGTAAGTAGCGCATTGTGTGAACCTGAATAGCAGCAGTCACATATTGGGGTCCGCTTTAAATCGCTGTAGAACAAGGTATGGATGGGATACTCAGCACCAGGTTCCCTCTGTAAGTAGCGCATTGTGTGAACCTGAATAGCAGCAGTCACACGTTGGGGTCCGCTGTAAATCGCTGTAGAACAAGGCATGCTCGGTGCTCGGGATACTCAGCACCAGGTTCCCTCTGTAAGTAGCGCATTGTGTGAACCAGAATAACAGCAGCCACATATTGGGGTCAACTCTAAATCTGATCGCTGTAGAACAAGGAACAACATACAAAGGATACAAAACAGGACCTGCGCCACCCCACCCCACCCCACCCCACATCACATCACCCCACATCACACCCCACCACTACAACCCACCCCAAAACACACCCCACCGCTACAACATGAGTCTCATCACCAACAACCCCACCCCACCCCACATCACATCACCCCACATCACACACCACCACTACAACCCACCCCAAAAACACACACCACCGCTACAACATGAGTCTCATCACCACAACCCCACCCCACCCCACATCACATCACCCCACATCACACCCCACCACTACAACCCACCCCAAAACCACACCCCACCGCTACAACATGAGTCTCATCACCACAACCCCACCCCACCCCACATCACATCACCCCACATCACACCCCACCACTACAACCCACCCCAAAACACACCCCACCGCTACAACATGAGTCTCATCACCACAACCCCACCCCACCCCACATCACATCACCCCACATCACACACCACCACTACAACCCACCCCAAAACACACCCCACCGCTACAAACATGAGTCTCATCACCACAACCCCACCCCACCCCACATCACATCACCCCACATCACACCCCACCACTACAACCCACCCAAAACACACCCCACCGCTACAACATGAGTCTCATCACCACAACCCCACCCCACCCCACATCACATCACCCCACATCACACACCACCACTACAACCCACCCCAAAACACACACCACCGCTACAACATGAGTCTCATCACCACAACCCCACCCCACCCCACATCACATCACCCCACATCACACCCCACCACTACAACCCACCCCACCGCTACAACATGAGTCTCATCACCACAACCCCACCCCACAACCACTACTCCACACCACCCCACACCACCACAACCCACCCCACACCGCCCCACCACTACAACCCCACACCACACCCCCACTCTACAACCCACCCCACACCCCACCACTACAGCCCCACACCACACCCCCTCTCTACAACCCACCCCACACCCCACCACTACAACCCCACACCACACCCCCACTCTACAACCCAACCCCACACCCCACCACTACAACCCCACCTCACTACACCACTGTAACCCACCCCACATCACACCACACCACTACAGCAAGAGCCCCACACTGAACCCAGGCTTGCCAGCTAGCATGCCTTGGTAGGTTGCAGCCTTCATGGAGATAAGAGGCAGGCCGTAGTAGGTGCCCCACCCCACCCACACTCCACCTCACATCACATCACACACCACCACCCCAACCCACCACTAAAACCCACGCCACATCACACCCCACGGGCACGTGCCTCACCCTGAACCCAGGCTTGCCAGCCAGCGACCCCACCACTGCATCGAACCCCACCACTACAACAAGAGCCTCACCCTGAACCCAGGCTTGCCAGCCAGCATGTCGTGGTAGGTTTCAGCCTTTATGGAGATAAGAGGCAGGCCATAGTAGGTGCCCCACCCCCACCCACCCCACCTCACCCCCCTCCACTCCACTACAACCCCACCTCACCCCCCTCCACCCCACTACAACCCCCCTCCACTCCACTACAACCCCACCTCGCCCCCTCCTCTCCACTACAACCCCCCTCCACTCCACTACAACCCCCACCTCACCACTGCAACCCCAGACAAGAGGCAGGCCAAAGTAGGTGCCCCCCACCCCACCCACACACTTCACTCCACTCCAACCCCACCACCCCAACTTCACCCCACTACTACATCACACCCCACCACTACAACACGTGCCTCACCCTGAACCCAGGCTTGCCAGCTAGCATGTCATGGTAGGTTGCAGCCTTCAAGGAGATAAGAGGCAGGCCGTAGTAGGTGGCCATGTCAAAGAACTTAGCCTCTGCATTCATCCAGTACCTGGGGGCACAGGCAGGGTGTGTGTGTGTGTGTGTGTGTGTGTGTGTGTGTGTGGGGGGGGGGGGGGGGGGGGGGGGGGGGGGGGGGGGGGGCACAGGCAGGGGTACAACAACAACGCAAATCTACCGGCTGTGGTCGCTTTTAAAGGGCATGTCGCCATGTCAACAAACTTAGGCTCTGCATTCATCCAGTACCTGGGGGCACAGGCAGGGTGTGTGTGTGTGGGGGGGGGGGGGGAGGGGGGGGGGGGGGGCAGCCATGAGTATGTGTGGGTGCGCGTGTGTGTGTGTGTGTGTGTGTGTGTGTGTGGGGGGGGGGGGGGGGCAGCCATGAGTATGTGTGGGTGCGCGGGTGTGTGTGTGTGTGTGTGTGTGTGTGTGTGTGTGTGTGTGGGGGGGGGGGGGGGGGGGGGGGGGGGGGGGGGGGCAGCCATGAGTATGTGTGGGTGCGCGGGTGGGTGGGTGTGGGTGGGTGGGTGTGGGTGCAGGGTTGGGGGGGGGCACAGGCAGTACCTGGGGGCACAGCCATGGACAATGTGATTACAGAGAACTGCATGGGACCCACAGATTGGAAAACACACATAGGCTGGGGGTGAAGGGGTCCCGAAACGAGGCTCAAACTTTATTTGTATTAAGAATCGGCACAGGGGCGTAATGGGTCGCCATGTAAACTTGGTCTCTGCATTGGTCCAGTACCTGGGACACAGGCAGGGGGAATGTGATTACAGAGAACTGCATGGGACCCACAGATTGGAAAACACACATTGGCTGGGGGTGAAGGGGTCCCAAAACGAGGCTCAAACTATATTTATATTAAGAATCGGCACAGGGGCGTAGTGGGTCGCCATGTCTATGTAAACTTGGTCTCTGCATTTGTCCAGTACCTGGGGCATAGCCAGGGGTAAGGGGATTACAGGGAACTGCATGGGCAACACTGATTGCAAAACACACATTGGCTAGGGGTCCCCAAACATGGCCCCTGCAATCGTCCAGTACCGAGGGACACAGGAAGGGGTACAACACCAGGAGGGGACAGGAGGGTGATGAGTGGGTGTGAAGGTGCGGGTGGGTGGTAGTGGGTGGGGGCAGCGGCCTCTGTTGGTACCGGTGACGCGGGTCTGGGGAAGGGACAGGTGGGTGGGTGAGTGGATGAGTGGGTGGGCCCAAAGGCTCGTTGGTACCGTTGACGCCACAACACCAACGACACAACACCGCACAGCACCACACCACACTACACCACACTACACCACACTAAACCACACCACACCACACCACACTACACCACACTAAACCACACCACACCACACAAACGTGTCCCACCTGCCAATGGGGTCCTCCATGCTCCAGTAGCTGAACAGATTGGGCAGCCCCACCACACCACACAGCACAGCACAGCACCACACCACACCACACAGCACAGCACCACACCACACCACACAGCACAGCACCACACCACACCACACAGCACAGCACCACACCACACCACACACACCACACCACACAAACGTGTCCCACCTGCCAATGGGGTCCTCCATGTTCCAGTAGCTGAACAGATTGAGCAACACCACCGCCGTCTTGGGCACCAGTGGTGGTGGCGCTACAGACTCTCCACCGCTGCTACTGCTGGGGTTGAGGTGGGTGGGGTGAGGGGTGGGGGAGGATTCGTGTGTGTGTGTGTGGGGGGGGGGGTGTGTGGGTGGGGGGGTGGGGGTGGGGGCTACAGACTCTCAACCGCCTACACTGCTGCTGCTGCTGCTGCTGCTGCTGGGGTTGGGTTAGGGTGGGGGTGGGAAGGGTGGGGTGAGTGGTGGGTGAGGGTGAGGGTGTGTGGTGGTGGCGCTACAGACTCTCCACCGCTGCTACTGCTGGGGCTTAGG
>JAJSRW010000224.1:25000-27500 GCA_022414725.1 Microglena sp. YARC
CGCCACACCACACCACACCACACCACACCACACCACACCACACCACACCACACCACACAGCACAGTACCACACCACACCTGCTGGGTCGTCCAAACTCTTTGAGCCTCATTAACTTGCGAAGCAACTTCTCAAAGGACTTCTGGTCTTCACTCTCGTAATGGAAAATGCCCAATCCGTCGCTAAAAGTAAAGGGAGGGTCGTTCACCGCGAGCTCCACGAAGACTAGGTCCACGTCGGTTGTATTCAGGTAGTTCTGTTGGGATATGGAGGAGGAGAGAATAGGTGAAGTAAAAAAATCGTTTCTTTTAAATAAGGCTCATTCGGTTTATTCTGGTGAAATGGAGAGGGGGGCTTAGACGTGACAAATTATTTAATTGGGTACAGGTGAGGGAGAATTAAAAGCAGGGACAATGCCCAATCCATCACTAAACAGAAAGGGAGGGTGGTTCACCGCGAGCTCCACCAAGACTAGGTCCACGTCAGTTGTATTCAGGTAATTCTGTTGGGATATGGAGGAGAAAATAATAGGTAAAGGAAAAAAGTTTTTTTTTTTTAATAAAATCAATATGGTTTATTCTGGTGGAATGGAGAGGGGGGCTTAGACGAGACATATTATTTAATTGGGTAATGTTTTAATTTGGTTGAAGGGAGAATGACAAAAATGGACAATGCCCAATCCGTCGCTAAAAGTAAAGGGAGGGTCGTTCACAGCTAGCTCCACGAAGACTAGGTCCATGTTGGTTGTATTCAGGTAATTCTGTTGGACGTGGAGGAGAAAAGAATCGGTGAAGTGATAAAAACATTTTCTTGTAAATAAGGCTCAATCGGTTTATTCTGGTGAAATGGAGAGGGGAGCTTAGACGAGACAAATTATTTAATTGGGTACAGGGAGAATGGACAAGTCCTAAGCAGCGTCGCAAGCGACGCGGAAAATTGGCGGAGTGTGTTGGCAACGGAAGGAAAGGTGGCAACAATGGAGCTGACCGAGGCGAGTTAGGTACGCGACCGATAGCTGACGTGTCAGGCTTCAAGTTTTTTTTTCTTTTTCGGTCGGACGGACAAATGGGTAAACATGAGGGCTCCCGCCCCCTTGAAGAGGGGGCTCTGCCAAAAACAGGGACAATGCCCAATCCGTCGATTCAAGTAAAGGGATGGTCATTCACCGCTAGCTCCACGAAGACTGGGTCTACGTCGGTTGTATTCAGGTAATTCTGTTGGGACATGGAGGAGGAAAGAATCGGTTCATTCTATAGAGGGGATTCTACGTCGGTTGTATTCAGGTAATTCTGTTGGGTCATGGAGGAGGAAAGAATCTGTTCATTCGGTTCATTCTGAAGAGAGGGAGATCTTAGACAAGGCAAATGATTTAATTAGGTAAAGGGAGCAAGCCCCCATTTGGTAGGGCAGAAAAAAGAACCCCACCACAAGTACCACCACTCATACCCGCAGCCTCATCCGTACCTGCACCAAGACCCGCACCAGCACCAACACTATCACCCACACCCACACCCTCAACCTCTCCAGCACCAGCACTAGCACTCTCATCCACACCAAGACCAGCACCAGGCCCCCAGCACCAGCACTAGCACTCCCACCCTGAACCGCACCAGCACCAGCCTACCAGCACTAGCACTAGCACTCTCATCCGCACCCGCACCAAGACCAGGTCACCAGCACCAGGCCCCCAGCACCAGCACTAGCACTCCCACCCACACCCTCAACCGCTCCAGCACTACCACTAGCACTCTCATCCGCACCCGCACCAAGACCAGCACCAGGCCCCCCGCACCAGCACTAGCACTCCCACCCACACCCTCAACCGCTCCAGAACCAGCCCACCAGCACACTACTACTACCACTCTCATCCACATCCACACCCACACCCGCTCCCACACCCACGCCCGCTCCCACACCAGCACCAACACCAACACCAGCACTATCACTACCACCCTCACCCTCACCTTTACCCTCACCCGCACCAAGACCAGCACCAGGCCCCCAGCACCAGCACTAGCACCCACACCCTCACCCTCAACCGCACCAGTACCAGCCTACCAGCACCAGCACTAGCACCCACACCTACACACACACACACCTGCACCAGCACACCAGCACTAGCTATCTCATCCACACCTACACACACACCTGCACCAGCACACCAGCACTAGCTATCTCATCCACACCTACACAAACACAAGCACCAGCACTAGCTATCTCATCCACACCTACACACACACACGCGCCAGCACAACAGCACTTGCTATCTCATCCACACCTACACACACACACACACCAGCACTAGCTATCTCATCTACACCCGCACCCCCACCTGCACCAGCACACCTGCTCTAGCTATCTAATCCACACCTACACCCGCACCCACACCTGCACCAGCACACCAGCACTAGCTATTTAATCCTATTAAATTCAATTATATGCATTCTGTATTTACTGAACCATTATAATTATTTATTACATTAAATGTATTCTGCATTTATT
>JAJSRW010000224.1:32500-45000 GCA_022414725.1 Microglena sp. YARC
GACCCCCACCCCACCCTACACACACAAAACGAAAGTGGTATGAGGTGTTCAGTTAAGCTAGCCGAAGCAAGTGATGGAAGAGTTCACCATTACCCCCACCCAAAACCCCCCCACTCACCCACCCTTCCACACACCATAAGACAATGGTATGAGGTGTTCAGTTAAGCTAGCGAAGCAAGTGATGGAAGAGTTCACCATTACCCCCCACCCCACAACCCCCCACTCCACCCCACCCTTCCACACACCATAAGACAATGGTATGAGGTGTTCAGTTAAGCTAGCAAAGCAAGTGATGGAAAAGTTCACCATTACCCCCCACCCCACAACCCCCCACTCCACCCCACCCTTCCACACACCATAAAGACAATGGTATGAGGTGTTCAGTTAAGTTAGTGAAGCAAGTGATGGAAGAGTTCACCATTACCCCCCCACCACCACACACACACATACACACACACCACACACACACCACACACACACACACACACCCTTACACACACAAAAATGGTGTAAGGTGTTCAGTTAAGCTAGTGAAGCAAGTGATGGAAGAGTTGACCAGCTTCAAGCTTCAAATTTGAATGGTATGAAATTGGACCGGTTTTTGTTGGTGTTGGTATTGGTATTGTTGTTGTTGTTGTTGGTATCGGTATTGGTATTGGTATTGGTATTGGTATTGGTATCGGTATCGGTATGGGTATCAACAGGCATTGATATTGATATTGGTATGGGTATTGGTATTGGTATTGGTATTGGTATTGGTATTGGTATCGGTATCGGTATCGGTATCGGTGTCGGTTATCGGTATCGGGGTTATCGGGTATCGGTATCGGTATCGGTATCGGTATGGTATCGATATCGGTATCGGCCATGGGTATTGATATTGGTATTGGTATTGGTATTGGTATTTGGTAATCGGTATTGTAGGTATTGGTATTGGTATTGGTATTGGTATCGGTATCGGTATCGGTATTGGTATTGTATGGTATTGGTATTGGTATCGGTATCGGCATCGGCATTGTCATTGTCATTGGTATTGGTATTGGCATTGGTATCGGTATTGGTATTGGTCATTGGTATTGGTATCGGTGTCGGTATCGGTATCGGTATCGGTATCGGTATCGGTATGGTATGGGTATCGCGGCATGGGTATTGATATTGGTATTGGTATTGGTATTGGTATTGGTATCGGTATTGGTATTGGTATTGGTATTGGTCATTGGTATTGGTATCGGTATCAGTATCGGTATTGGTATCGGTATCGGTATCGGTATCGGTATTGGTATTGGTATTGGTATTGGTATTGGTATCGGTATCGCATCGCATTGTCATTGTCATTGTGGTATTGGTATTGTATTATTGGTATATTGGTATTGGTCATTGGTATTGGTATCGGTATTCGGTATCGGTATCGGTATCGGTATGGTATCGGCATTGTCATTGGCAATTGGTATTGGTATTGGTAATATGGTATTGGTATTGGTTCGATATCGGTATCGGTATCGGTATCAGTATCGGTATCGGTATCGGCATGGGCATTGATATTGGTATTAGTATTGGTATTGGTATTGGTATTGGTATTGGTATTGGTATGGGTATCGGTATCGGTATCGGATTGGCATTGCATTGGTATTGGTATTGGTATTGGTATTGTATTTAGCATTGGTATGGGTATCGGTATCGGTATCGGTGTCGGTATCGGTATCGGTATCGGTATCGGTATCGGTATGGGTATTGGTATCGGTATCGGCATGGGTATTGATATTGGTCTTGGCATTGGTATTGGTTTTGGTATTGGTATTGGTATTGTATCGGTATCAGTATTGGTAATGGGTATTGGTATTGTATTGTATTGGTATTGGTATCGGTATCGGTATCGGTATTGGTATCGGTAACGGTATCAGCATTGTCATTGGCATTGGTATTGGTATTGGTATTGGTATCGTAACGTATCGCATTGGTCATTGGCATTGGTATTGGTATTGGTATTGGTATCAGTATTGGTATTGGTATTGTATCGGTATCGGTATCGGATGTGGCATTGCATTGGTATTGGTATTGGTATTGGTATCGGTATTGGTATTGGTTGGTATTCGGTATCGGTATCGGTATCAGCATGGTCATTGCATTGGTATTGGTATTGGGTATTGGTATTGTATCGGTATCGTTCGTATCGGTATTGGTTATTATCGGCATGGGTATGATATTGGTTTGTATTGGTATTGTATCGGTATGGGTATCGGCTGGTCATTGCATTGGTATTGGTATTGTATTGGTTATGTAATTGGTATTGATATCGTATCGGTATTGTATTGTATATCGTATTGGTATTAGTGATTGTATTGGTATTGGTATTGGTATTTGTATTGCTATTGTATTGGTATCGTATGCCGGGTATCGGATTTGTGGTATTGATTGTCATTGGTATTGGTATTGGTATTGGGTATCGGTTATCGGTATTGGTATTGGTATTGGTATTGGTATTCGTATTGGTATTGTAATTGTATTGGTATTGGTTATTTTGGTATTGGTATCGGTATCGGTATCGGTATTGTATCGGTATCCGCGATGGTGGTTTGGTATTGGTATTGGTATTGGTATTGGTATTGGTATTGTATTGGTATTGGTATGTCGGGTATCGGTATGGTATCGGTATCGGCATGGGTATTATTAGTATTGGTATTGGTATTGGTATTGGTATTGGTATTGTATTGGTATGGTATTGGTATTGGCATTGGTATTGGTATCTTGGTTGTATTATCGGTATTGGTATCCGGTATTGTATATTGGTATTGTATTAGTATCGGTATTGGTATCGTATCATTATGGTATTGGTATTCGTATTGTATTGGTATCGGTATCGTATTATGATATTGTATTGGTATCGTAGGTATGGGTATTGGTTGCTTATTGGTATTGGTATCGATATCGGTATTGGATCGGTATCAGTATCGGTATCAAGCATGGCATTGATTGGATGGTATTGATTGGTATTGGTATAGTATTGGTATTGGTATCGGTGTCGGTATCGTATCGGGGTATCGGATGTGTATTGGTATTGGTATTGTGGTATGTATTGGTATTGTATTGGTATTGGTATTAGTATTGTATCCTGTATCGGTATCGTATGGTATTGGTATTGGTATCGGTATCGTATTATCGGTATTGGTATTGGTATTGGTATTGGTATTGGTATTGGTATCGGTATCGGTATCGGCATCGGCATTGTCAGTTTGTCATTGGTATTGTATTGGTATTGGTATCGTATTGTATTGGTCATTGGTATTGGTATCGTTTATCGTATCGGTATTGGTATCGGTATCGGTATCTGGGTATGGCATTGTCATTGGCATTGGTATTGGTATTGGTAATGGGTATTGGTATTGGTATCGATATCGGTATCGGTATCGGCATATCAGTATTGTATTGGTATATGAGTATTGGTATGGTATTGGTATCGGGTATCGGTTATCGGTATCATGGGGCATTGATTGTATTGTATTATCGGTATTCGGTTGGTATTGGTATTGGTATTGGTATCCGGTATCGGTATCGGTATCGGGGTATCATTGTCATTGGCATTGGTATTGGTATTGGGTATTGGTATTTGGTATTGGGTATCGGTATCGGTATCGGTGTCTAGCGTATCGGTATCGGTATCATCGTTATTGGGTATCGGTATCCGTATCGGCATGTATGGGTATTGGTATTGGTTTGGTATTGGTATTGTATCAAGTATTGTGGATAATTGGTATTTGGTATTGGTATTGGTATTTGGTATTAATCGGTATCGGTATCAGACGTATGGTATTGGTATCGTAACGGTTATCGGGCATTGTTGATCTTGATTGAGGTAACTTGTTACTCTCGGCATTTTTATTGCAATGGTATTGGTATGGTATTTGGTATTGGTATTGGGTATTAAATCGGTATCGGTATTGCGGTAATATTGCATGGTATCGGCTGGTATTAGGTTTGTATTGTATGGTATTATTTGGTATTGTATCTATCGTGTATCTATCGGGGCATGGTCATTGGCAGGTAATTGGGCATTGTTATTGGTATTGGTATTGTATCGTATGGGGTTAATATGTATCGGGTTATGTATTGGTATGGGGGTATTGGTATTGGTATTGTATGTATCGGTTATATCCGGTATTATGTGTATTGATTTGGGTATTGCAAATTGGTATGGTATTAATTTAGGTATGTGGTATTTGGTAATGGTTTGGTATATGGTATCGGTAATCGGTATTTATTTGGCATTTGGTATTGGTTTATTGGTATTGTATTGTATTGGTATTGTATTGGTATCGGGTATGTATCGAGTATTGGTATCAGGTATTGGTATGGTATTGGTTATTGGTATCCGTATCGGTGGTCATCGCATTGGTATTGTATTGTATTGTATTGTATTGGTATTGGTATTAATCGTTATCGGGTATTGGTATCGGGTATTGTCATTGGTATTGGTATTGGTATTGGTATGGTATTATCGGGTATCAGGCATGGTATTGTATTTGTATGGTATTGGTATTGGTATCGTATCGTGGTATATTCATTGCCATTGCGTATTGTTATTGGTATGGTATTGAGTAATGTATTGGTCTTTTTTTTATTGGTATCGGTATCTATCGGTATCGGTAATTAGACCGCATCGTGGTGTCTATGGGTATGTATTGGTATCAGCAATGGTATTGGTCGGTATTTGGTATCGGCATGGTATTGGAGTTGGTATTGGTATTGGGTATTGTATTGGTATTGTTCGGGATATCGGTATTGTTATTGGTATCACCATCTTGTGATTGTTTTCACTCTGGTATGTATTGATTATGTCCTAGGAATCTCTTGGTGGGGAGACCACAAGAGGGGGGGGGGCTTGTACTTTGCTCCTCTTGGTGGGGGAGACACAAGGGGGGGGGGGCTTGGTACTTTGCTCCCTCTTGGTGGGGGGGAGACCACAAGAGGGGGGGGGGGCTTGTCTTTTGCTCCCTCTTGGTGGGGCGGAGAGAACGACAAGAGGGGGGGGGGGCTTGTACTTTGCTCCCTCTTGGTGGAGGGGAGACACAAGAGGGGGGGGGGGCTTGTTACTTTGGCTCCCTCATTGGTGGGGGGAGACCAAAGAGGGGGGGGGGGCTTGTACTTTTGCTCACCTCTTGGTGGGGGGAGACCACAAGAGGGGGGGGGAGGGCTTGTACTTTGCTCCCCCTCTCCAAAAATCTGAAAAATATCTTCAAAAAATGATTGTTTTTGGGGTTCAGTTCATCAATGTTTTTTTCTTTTTAAGCCCTTCATATCACGGTTGGGCAAGTCCCTCTAGGCTATTTGGCATACCCCTGGATTGTAACACACATACATACTGTGAAAGATCCCCGTTTTACGAATGCTGAGGTTAAAGAGTTCCTAGAACGACAAAAAGTGCGGGTTCAAATCCTTATGCGTGCGCTTCAGTGTTTGACGGGTCGCTGTCAACCGCCATGGTAGCTTTATCCCAGGAGATGTGGAGCCCGTTCCATACGCCTTAAGACGGGGGCTCCCTTACTACAGTACCCGCCCACCAGGCGTTATTGAAATTGAAATTGAAATTGTTACATCCAAGTAATGCAGTCCCTCTCAGGACGTGAAATGAAGGACACCACAGCGTAAGCCGGAGCTAGCAATAGTCACCGTCAGCGTTATCATTACTGCGGAAGGTAAATAAGGCACACATAACCCACTTCTGATTCTGATATCAGATGATGCCGGCATTAAATATCATATGATATGGTGCCTCAGGCCAAAGTTACCTAGTCAGACAGCCGGCATCATATGATATCATATGATATATGATGATTGACATACATGATATCATATGATGACATGATATTCATAGATATCATATTGCCAGATCCCTACATATTGATCGCCCAGCAGTCTGGCTAGGCTAAAGTTACCATTTCAATACAATATCATTGATGCAATTTGTATGATATCATATGATATCATACTCACCTTGGCAACATCATATGACTTATGCCGCGGTCTCTTCACATAATAGTCAGCTGTTGTGTATGTTTAACACCATTTCCAAATATCAAATTTCAAATCTCACACACAGACACAACACACGTCTGGTTCGGATCCCTGTGTGGTTGGTTTGGTGTGGTTGGTCCATCCTGTGTTTGGGTTTGGTGAGTTTGTGTTTTGGTTTTTGGGTGTGTTGGGTTTGGTGGGGTTTGGGCTTGTGGGTTTTGGGATTGTGGGTTGGTTGGTTTGGTGGTTATTTTGGGTTTGGTGGGTTTGGTGTGTTTGTTGGGTTTGGGTTTCGAGTTGGAGGGTTTGGTGGGTATGGGTTTGGTGGGTTTGCGTTTGGCGTTTTGCGCGGTTGTGTCCTGAGTGTTTGAATTTGGGGTTGTCGGGTTTGGTGTGTCAGGGCCAACAGGGAGCTCAGGGCCACACACGACTTACTTCTGGTTCCAATCCCTTGATGCTGCGAGCATTCCTCGAATGGCCTCGTTCATGGGGTGGTCCTCTTCGGTGGCCGCAGCGCATAGAAGGTGCTGGAGCATGCATTGTGAGACACAAACAAGCACGAGAGTTAGCCTCAACCCCCACATGCGTCAACCGTGGCGGATTGTGGGTCGCTGGGTGTGGGTGTGGTGGGTGGGTGTGGGGGGGGGGATGGGGGGGGTAAGGAGGGCTGTTGTGAGGCGGGGGGGGGGGGGGGGGGGGGGGGGGGGGGGGGGCATATCGCAATAGCCGCCGTGGGGAAGATGTGCAGGCCCCTAGGTGTTAGGTAAGGGGACAGATGAGTGGAGCTGGTTGGTTGCCGTGGCGTGCGTGTGTGTCTTTGTGGTGGTGGTGGTGGTGGTGGTGGTGATGGGTAAGGAGGGGTTGTTGGTGAGGGGCAAGGGGGGAGGGGGGGCGATCTGAAAGGGGGCGCTGGTTCTCCGATCAGTATTGCATGGCTGATGCTGCCGATTGCGTTCGCCCGATAAGTGCGGCTTATATCAAATGGGCGCGCTAACGTTCAAACTAAGGGTGCCCAAGTGAAGGAGGTGGGCAGGCCAGATTATACGGCGGATTAGTCAAATCAATAGTGCGGGACACTGGATTCGGGAAAGTTTCGAGTAGCACGTGTGTGGATAAATTTTGAATCGGAAGGCTGGGTCGGGCTGAGTTGTGCTCCGTGAAGAAGGTGCTCGTCCTTCCAAGTCACTCGGTTATTCCCGTTGAGCGTGGATAGGTCGTTGGATGGAGCGGTTTTCGTTGTGATGTCCCGAGGCCCGAGAACAGCTGTGTAACTGTTTAGCTTTCTTCAAACCTCCAAAACGACAAAAAGTCGGCTACTAAAAATGAAAACCGCAGTAAGTACAGCTAACCGACGACCCATCCAGCGCCAGCGTGGCAATTTTATGGCAGCAGTTTTTTATGGCAGCACGGCAACGTGCACGTGTACGTGCCACGTCATTGTCTTCGTGTCATTGTCTTCGTGTCGTACTCGGATAATCGGAAGTTCCCAGATCACTTTCTCCAAACTTCACCTCGCCCCCTGCTTTCAAGCACGAATGTAGCCTTATATCAAACGCGATGGCCGCAATTTGCGGTAAGAAAGGTGAGCACTGAGCATATGTGCCGGGAGAATTTGGTCTCCGACTAAGCCGGTAGCCATAGGTTTGATAATGGCACTTTCCGATCTACCGCTGCAATCCACCTCGCTCAACTTCGTTCCTGCTGCTTCTATCTGCCATGCGGACCCTTCCATGACTCGAATGTCCTCAATGCAAGGCCATGGTCTGACAAGGTCATGTCTCAGACTGTTCAAGGAACTTCGACGAAACTCGTTCGGTACTCCGGTACTCGGACATTGCTGTGCGATCATGTAAAACACACACATTATCTGATGCGCAATCCAGAAGTGGAAATTCGTGAGGAGCTAACTCTGTTTATTCATGCATGTATGAAATCATATGTAGCATATTTTGAGCAGAATACTATATACGATATTATACGATATTAGTCAGATTCTTGATTGTTTTGATTCATTAACATTCTCCCTTCCCGTCCCTACTATTTAATTTTCCTGCCGAAATCGGGCGAGCAGCCAAATGCTGGCTGGCGCCATGAAACCAGATTCGAGTTCAAGTAAAAAACCTAAACACCATACAGTGAAGCTCCTCCATGCGAGGGCATGGTGCAGGGTAATTCAAAGCGCGCGCTTTTGCGCTTTTGAGCGCTGACTTTTTGACCCCCTCTGCGCTTGAAGCGCAGTTTTTCGCAACCCCTTGTGGTCGCTGCAAGCAATTTTTGCGCTTTTTGCACTACATAGCGCAGTTTTTTGTTTTTCAAATACGCTAAAGCGCTGGCCAATTTGGCCATTTTTAAGTACCCCGACATGTGTAATATAAGGATCCTTATTAGGATTTAGTACAATATTGGTGCCTCATATACGGTAGGCGCGTCCGTCTTTGTACACTTGGGATCAGGATCTCGCTTGGGATTCATGGAACTGTCTTCTCATCTCATTACAACTACAATAAACCGGGTTCCTAACCTATACTATTGCTGCCTTATATTGGCGATACTACGACACATGAAAAACTCGGGAAAAGGTGGCTGAACAACTATCTATGTGCAATGCGAGGTGCAACGTTTATGATGTTGAGATGGTGCGCTGCTACCGTATTTAATAAGAAAGCTTACATGCCCCCCCCCCCCCCCCCCCCCCCCCCCCCCCCCCCCTCATAGTAATTTGAGTTGATAATGAGCTCAATGATGACAAGTATTAGATATGGGGAAACTCCATATCCCAAATGGGCCCAACCCTTATTCCCACCTCATAACCCATAACCAGTTGTTTTAATGAAAAGGAACCAGTGTCTTCACTTGGCACCTAGTCACTTTTAAGGTGCTACTAGCTGGCTGCTAGAACTTTCGGTTGCTCTAAAGGCAACCCCCTAAAGACTCCAACAGGGCACTCCCAAAACACGAAGATACTTAATTTACTATGCGTGCTACTTAAAGCACCTTGGTAATCAATAAGTGGCTACACTAGAGAAAATTGTATGATTCATATAACTTTCTCTCTATATCTATCTTAACTCAGTTGATAATGTGAGGAAGGTTGGAAGACCATAAGGTACTACGTGTGCCATGTATAATCATCATAAACATCACCATCATAATAACAATATCATACAGTGTATATATATATATATATATATATATAGAGAGAGAGAGATGTAATAGTTACCACGTGTGCCATGTATATGTATAATAATGATAATAATAATATGTTGCCCTCCTCTGTCCCCAGTGCAAGCAAACGGGCTGGCCCCCTCAACCGCACGCCTTATTACAAGGCATATTATTTATTTATTTACTTAGGTCCCGCTGCCTCTTTTCCGGCCCTCTTTGCAGCTCTCTTCATATTCTTCTTGGCTGCCTTGGACATCACAGGGCCATCCGCCACCACAGCCGCTGCTTGGCTTGGCTTGGCTTCACCTCCCTCCTTCTTGTCCTTCCATTCCTTCTTCGCCCCACCCTCGGGCTTGAACCCTCCCTTGCCAGACTCCTCGCCCTTGTTCAGACTCAATCGTGCGTAGGATGCCATACGAGCCAGTTTAGGATCCTTCGCTGGCTTAGCCTCCTTTGCTACTGAGTAGGATGCCGTACGAGCCTGTTTAGGATCCTTAGCTGGCTTGGCCTCCTTCACTTCCCCATCACCCTTCGCTTCCTTGTTGTTCTTCTTCCGCTTCTTCTTGGCCTGCTCGCCGTCCTTCGCCCCCTCCTCTGACACCTTTCCATCCTTAGCCACCTCCTCTGACACCTTTCCATCCTTAGCTCCATCTTCCGACGCCTTGCCATCCTTGCTAGGCTTGCTATGTTGGAGCTTTCTTTCATCTCGCTCACGCTTGTCGCTGCGCCTGGCTTTTTCTGGCAGCTTGTACCCGTCTGTGCTGTTGGAGCTTTGTTCCCGACCCTTGTTCTTCTCCCAAGGCTTGTTTTGCTTGATCTGCTTGCGGTGCTTCTGGAAGCCTCCCTCTGGAGCAGAACCTAAAATGCACATAAGTGAACAGTATAGTAGATAAGTATAGTTGTATAGCTGATGGTAGATAGTAGATAAGTAAAGTTGTTTAGTTGATGGTAGATAGTATATTTGGTCTGCTTGCAGTGCTTCTGGAAGCCTCCCTCTGGAGCAGAACCTAAAAATAAGTAAGTGTACAGCACAGTAGAGAAGTATAGTTGTATAGTTGATGGTAGATAGTAGATACGTATAGTTGTATAGTGGATGGTAGATAGTAGATAAGTATAGTTGTATAGTTGATGGTAAGTAGTAGATAAGTAAAGTTGTTTAGTTGATAGTAGATAAGTATAGTTGATCTTCTTGCGGTGCTTCTGCAAGCCTACCTCTGGAGCAGAACCCAAAATAAACACAAATGTCCAGTCCAGTCCATTAGCTGCCCCCTTTCAGTTTGAAATGGACCACCGTGACTGTGTCCATAGCATAGTGCACGAGTGCACATGTGGACTACACATGTGCACATGTGGAAGGACCCATGGACACACTACGCACCTTTCAGAGTCTCCAAGGCCTTGTAGTTTGGCTTCTGGCGTGCTTGATCTTCACGGTAGGGCGCCAGACGCTTCATGCCAATCACCTGAGAACAAGAAACACAACTTTATAACAAGGCCTTGCAGTTTGGCTTCATGCGTGCTTGAACCTTACGGCAGGGCGCCAGACGCTTCATGCCAATCACCTGATAACAAGAAATATTGAAAATTTAAACATCCAAGAATTGTCACAATGACCTCTAAGGGCGTGCCCAGTGGGATTAAGGGAACCGGATCATAAGTATGCGCTGCTCGAGCCAACATCGCACCTAGATACCAGTTACCGTGCTGGTCGACGACCCTCTGGACGGGCCCAAGCGCACTCAAGGGGGAGAGCAAGAAACACAACTTTAGAATAAGGCCTTGTAGTTTGGCTTCATGCGTGCTTGAACCTCACGGCAGGGCGCCAGACACTTCATGCCAATCACCCAAAGACAAGAGACATTACTTAAGTATCGGAGCCAAGAAAACCTGGCCCTAACTGTCTCGCAGAACCCTGGCTTCAGTCTGCTGCACTCGATTCTGTGGCCACCTTTCGCTCCGATAGCAAACACTCTTGACCAGTTTTCCACCTCGCTTGCATCGCGCCTAGGACTTGTTTCTAGCACAAAGGATGGCATGTGGCGTGTGGCTCGTGGTACGTAGCAGATGGTACGCCCAACATTTTAATATGTTAGCTTCATTTTACTATAATAGCAGATGCTTTGCCCAACATTTTAATATAATAGCAGATGGTCTACACAGGTGGTTGGCCTCAGTGAAAGCAAACGGGTTGGCCCACTCAACCTCAAGCCTCGTAACAAGGCGTGCTATATATGTATGTATTTATTTATTTAGCAGATGGTATGCCCAACATTTTAATACTTCAGCTTCCTTTGTATATAATAGCAGATAGTCCGCCCGATATGCCCATCGTGCTGTTTGGTGCTTGGAGAGATTGGTTCTTGGTCTTGGAAGTGTCCAACTGTGCAATAAATTAAATTTAATTTGGATTACACGCAAACTCTCAAAATGTCAGACATTACATATTTGGATTACACGCAAACTCTCAAAATGTCAGACATTACATATTTGGATTACACGCAAACTCTCAAAATGTCAGACATTACATATTTGGATTACACGCAAACTCTCAAAATGTCAGACATTACATATTTGGATTACACGCAAACTCTCAAAATGTCAGACATTACATATTTGGATTACACGCAAACTCTCAAAATGTCAGACATAATATATTTGATATTTACAATCTCATTTCCAATCTTCAAAAGATTCAGTGCCCACCAAGCCTGACCACCTACCCGCCTACCCACCCACCCACGCCGTGGACCACCCACCTACCCACCCATCCACCAATGACACACCTCTTTTGGAGACTTTGTTTTGGGACTTTTGAGACCTTGGAGACTTTATTGAGACTTTTTTTTTGATACTTTTTGAGACCTTTGAGACTCTTCTTTTATACTTTTTTCGAGACTTTTTTTTTCTAATTCAGAAAGTGGTTTACCTGGTAGCTTCATGGGTTGAGGGCTCCTCCAGGGATAGCGCCCTGGCAGCTTTAGTGGCAATTTTTGTCGATTTGGGTTCTGGGTAGCGATTTTTGCCTCAGTGCTGGGATCTTGAAGCGGGTCTCAGGTAGCGTACTTTTCAGTTAAAACGGGGTCTGAGGTAGCGATCGGGATAGGTAGCCATCGGGATAGGTAGCCATTGAGATAGGTAGCCATCGGGAATTGGGTAGCCATCGGGATAGGTAGCCATCGGGATAGGTAGCCATTGAGATAGGTAGCCATCGGGAATTGGGTAGCCATCGGAATAGGTATAGGACAATCCAAACTGCTGACTGGGAACTTGCTTATAGCAAAAGGTCGCAGGTAGCAGACATTTCAGTTAAAACGGGGGCCGAGGTA
>JAJSRW010000224.1:47500-57094 GCA_022414725.1 Microglena sp. YARC
ATTCAGCTACAAGCTGTTTCCAGTGACTGATTTTCACGCTTCCATTCCACTGTCCATAATCTTGTGATTAAAATTTCACAACTCTAGATGCAGTGATCTTGCATGGGACCCAATCATTACCCAACCCAGCCACCCACCCCCACCAGCACACACCAATCCACTCACTCACACTCTTTTACCATCCAAACACACCAACCTACCAGGGTACTACTTCTTGCCAAATTGGTCAGAGCTTAAAGCGCACAAACGTCAAATTGGTCAGAGCTTAAAGCACACAAACGTCAAATTGGTCAGCGCTTTTTAGTGCATAAGGTGCAAAAACTGTGTTTCGCGCAGAGGGTCTCAACAAGGCAGCTCGGCACCGCGCTGCCGCGCGCGCTTAGTAGTACCCTGCAACCAACCACTCACCTAACCCACAATCCCCGCTACACATGCCATCATGAATACCTTGAAGACTTTATTTATAAAAACACACACAACAATCCACCCTCCCACTCCCCCCTACCAAAACACATGCCATTAAGCATACCTTGAAGTCTATCTTTGAACAGACACACACACACACACACCAATCCACCCTCTCACACTCCCCTACTACCCGCACCCCCACCCCCTTAAACCACCCACCCACTTCCTCCTACCACCACACACGCCATCATGCATACCTTGAAGCCTTTCTTTGTAGCGCCACACACACACACACCAATCCACCCTCGCACTCCCCCCCTACCACCACACACGCCATCACGCATACCTTGAAGTCTTCCTTTGAAAAGCCCTCCTCCTCCTCTTCCCCCTCTCCCAGTGCTCCGATCTCTTTGGCAACCACCTCGTCATCAAAGATTGCATGCTCCTCGTCCTCTCCTCCCAAGTCCTATAATGAGGGCAGTACGACATGTTGACTTTGTGGTGGTGGTGATAGTGGTGGTGGTGGTCATTGCTGAATTTGTGGTCGTGGTGGTGGTAGTGGTGGTGTTTGTGGTTGTTGTGGTTGTTGTTGGTGTTTGTGGTGGTGGTTGGTGTTGGTGATTGCTGGTGGTGGTTGTGGTGGTGGTTGGTGGTGGTGGTTGGTGATGGTTGAACAGCATGCTCCTCCTCCTCTCCTCCCAAGTCCTATAATGAGGGCAGTAGGGCATGTTGACTTTGTGGTGGTTGGTGGTGGTGGTGGTGGTGGTGGTGGTAGTGGTGGTGGTAGTGGTGATGGTAGTGGTGGTGGTGGTGGTGTGGTGGTGGTGGTGGTGGTAGTGGTGGTGGTAGTGGTGATGGTAGTGGTGTTGGTGGTGTTGGTGTTGGTGTTGGTGTTGGTGTTGGTAGTGGTGTGGTGTGGTGTTGGTGGTGTTAGTGTGTGGTGGTGGTAGTGGTGTTGTTGGTGTTGGTGTTGGTGGTCATTGTTGAATTTGTGGTGGTGGTGGTGGTGGTGGTGGTAGTGGTGGTGGTGGTAGTGGTGGTAGTGGTGGTGGTGGTAGTGGTGGTGGTGGTAGTGGTGGTGGTGGTTGTGGTGGTGGTGGTGGTGGTAGTGGTAGTGGTGGTAGTGGTGTGGTGTGGTGGTGGTTGTTGGTAGTGGTGTATGTGGTGGTTGTTGGTAGTGGTGGTGTGGTGCGTTGTTTGTGGTCGTGGTGGTGGTAGTGGCGTGTTTGTGGTTGGTGGTGGTGGTGGGTGGTGGTGGTGGTGGTGGTGGTGGTGTGTTGTTGGTAGTGGTGGTGTGTGGTGTTTGTGGTGGTGTTTGTTGTAGTGGTGGTGGTGGTGGTGGTGGTGGTGGGTGGTCATTGTTGAATTTGTAGTGGTGGTGGTGGTAGTGGCGGTGTTTGTGGTTGGTGTTTGTGGTTTTTGTGGTGGTGTTTGTGTTTGTGGTTGTTGGTAGTGGTGGTGTTTGTGGTGTTTGTGGTGGTGGTTGTTGGTAGTGGTGGTGGTGGTGGTCGTGGTCATTGTTGAATTTGTGGTGTTGTTGGTAGTGTTGGTGTTTGTGGTTGTTGTGGTTGTTGTTGGTGGTGTTTGTGTTTGTGGTTGGTGTTTGTGGTTGTTGGTGGTGTTTGTGGTTGGTGTTGGTGTTGGTGGTTGGTGATGGTTGAACAGCAACCACCGCGTCATCAAAGATTGCATGCTCCTCCCCCTCTCCTCCCAAGTCCTGTAGTATGATGAGGGCAGTAGGACATGTTGACTTTGTGGTAGTGGTGGTGGTGGTGGTGGTCATTGTTGAATTTTGTGGTCGTGGTGGTGGTAGTGGTAGTGTTTGTGGTTGTTCGTAGTGGTGGTGGTGGTGGTGGTTGTTGTGGTTGTTGTTGGTTGTTGTAGTTGTTGTTGGTGGTTGGTGTGGTGGTTGGTGTTAGTGGTTGGTGGTTGGTGATGGTTGAACGGTAACCACTGCGTCATCAAAGATTGCATGCTCCTCCCCCTCTCCTCCGAAGTCCTATAGTATGATGAGGGCAGTAGGACATGTTGACTTTGTGGTGGTGGTGTTGTTGTTGGTGGTGGTTGTTGATGGTGTTGGTGTTGGTGTTGGTGGTGGTTGTTGATGGTGTTGGTGGTGGTGTTGGTGGTGGTGGTTGATGGTGGTGGTGGTGGTGTTGGTGGTGGTGGTTGTTGATGGTGTTAGTGGTGGTGTTGGTGGTGTTGGTGGTGGTGGTTGTTGACGGTGTTGGTGTTGGTGTTGGTGTTGGTGGTTGATGGTGGTGGTGGTGGTGGTGGTTGTTGATGGTGTTAGTGTTGGTGTTGGTGGTGTTGGTGGTGGTGGTTGTTTGATGGTGGTTAGTGGTGGTGTGGTGGTGTTGGTGGTGGTGGTTGTTGATGGTGTTGGTGGTGGTGTTGGTGGTGGTGATTGTTGAATTTGTGGTGGTGGTGGTAGTGTTTGGTGGTAGTGTTTGGTGGTGGTGGTGGTGGTGGTGGTGATTGTTGAATTTGAGGAAGTGGTGGTGGTAGCGGTGGTGGTTGGTGGTGGCTGTTCTTTTTTATGGTTGTTGTTGTTGGTGGTTGTTTTTGGTGGTGGTTGTGGTGGTTGCGGTGATTGTTGTTGTTGTTGTTGTTTTCAGTGTTGGTGGTGGTGAAGGTGGTAGTTGTGGTGGTTGTTGTGGTTGAATTAGTTGTAGTGGTGGTGGTTATTGTGGTTGGTGGTGGCTGTTGTTTTTGGTTGTTGTTGTTGGTGATTGTTGTTGTTGTTGTTGTTTTCGGTGGTGGTGTTGGTGGTGGTAGTTGTGGTGGTGGTGGTGGTGGTGGTGGTTGAATTAGTGGTGTTGGTGGTGGCTATTGTGGTTGGTGGTGGTGGTGGTTGTTGTGGTTGTTGGTCGTGTTGTTGTTGTTGGTTGTTGTGGCTGTTGTTGTTGTTTGGTGGTTGTGGTGGTGGTTGTGGTGGTGGTTGTGGTTGGTGTTGGTGTTGGTGGTGGTTGGTGTTGGTGGTTGGTGGTTGGTGATGGTTGAACAGCAACCACCTCGTCTCATAGATTGCATGCTCCTCCTCCTGTTGGTGGTTGGTGTTAGTGGTGGTTGTTGTGGTTGTTGGTCGTGTTAGTGAGGTTGGTTGTTGTTTCTGTTGTTGTTTCTGCACATGACGCCCCATCTCATTGTAGAAGTCGCTTTTACCATTTTGTTTTTAATTTTATAGAATGTTTATAATTTTATAGAATGTTTATAATTTTAATTTTATTTTTATAGAATGTTTATAAAAAAATAGCCACATATTTGCTGCACCCCATGCCCCACCTCATAGTAGCAGTCATTATTGTTCAGATTGTTTTGAACAAGTCCTATGCAGTGTCGCAAGCGACGCAGAAAATTGGCGGAGTGTGTTGGCAACGGAACGAAAGGTGGCAACGATGGAATTGACCGAAGCGAGTTAGCTACGCGACCATTGGATGACGTGTCAGGCTTCAAGCAAGCAATTTTTCGGTCGGACAGACGGACAAATGGGTAAACATGGGGGCTCCCGCCCCCTTGAAGAGGGGGCTCCGCCAAATACAACTGTACAAAAAGAGCCACAGATTTTCTACACCCTTTGCCCCACCTCATTGTAGAAGTCGTCCCCGAAGGCATCGGCCATTTTCTTGTCCCACTCCTCTGGGTCAAAGTCTCCGTCTAGCATCGCATCCATCAAGCCATCCTTCATACTCTGAGCTCCAGCCACACGCTGCACAAGGGACCGCCTGGTAGGAGGGTGTGTGTGTGTGGGGTGGGGTGGGTGGGGGCAAGTGTGTGTGAGTGTGTGGGTGGGTGGGTGGGGGGGGGAGAGGAGAAGGAAGGATGGGATCAAAATCATATTCTGAGCTCAAGCCACAGCTGCACAAGGGTCTGCCTGGTAGGAGGGTGTGTGTGTGTGGTGGTGGTTGGTGGTGGTGGTGGGGCAGGTGTGTGTGGGGGGTGGGGGGGTGGGGGGGGGGGGAGAGGAGAAGGAAGGATAGGATCAAAATCATTCTCTGAGCTCAAGCCACATGCTGCACAAGGGTCTGCCTGGTAGGAGGGTGGGGAGGGGGAGGGGGAGGGGGGAGGGGGAGGTGTGTGTGTGGGGGGGGGGGGGGGGGGGGGTAGGAGAAGGAAGGATAGCATCAAAATCATACTCTGAGTCAAGCCACACGCTGCACAAGGGCTGCTTGGTAGGAGGTGTGTGTGTGTGGTGGTGGTGGTGGTGGTGGTGGGGCAGGTGTGTGTGGTGGGTGGGTGGGTGGTGGGGGGAGAGGAGAAGGAAGGATAGATCAAAATCATTCTCTGAGCTCAAGCCACATGCTGCACAAGGGTCTGCCTGGGTAGGAGGGTGGGGAAGGGGGAGGGGGAGGGGGAGGTGTGTGTGTGTGGGGGGGGGGGGGGGGGGGGGGGGGGGGGGGGGGGGGGGGGGGGGGGGTAGGAGAAGGAAGGATGGCATAAATCATACTCTGAGCTCAAGCCCACACGCTGCACAAGGGTCTGCCTGGTAGGAGGGTGTGTGTGTGTGGTGGTGGTGGTGGTGGTGGCAGGGTGTGTGTGGGGTGGGTGGGTGGGGGGGGGGGAGAGGAGAAGGAAGGATAGGATTCAAAATCATTCTCTGAGCTCAAGCCACATGCTGCACAAGGGTCTGCCTGGTAGGAGTGGTGGGGAGGGGGGAGGGGGGGGGAGGTGTGTGTGTGTGTGTGGGGGGGGGGGGGGGGGGGGGGGGGGGGTGGGGGGGGGGGTGGGGGGGTAGGAGAAGGAAGGATCGCGCATCAAAATCATACTCTGAGCTCAAGCCACACGCTGCACAAGGGTCTGCCTGTAGGCCAGGAGTGTGTGTGTGTGGTGGTGGTGGTGGTGGTGGGGGGCAGGTGTGTGTGGGGGGTGGGTGGGTGGGGGGGGGGGGAGAGGAGAAGGAAGGATAGGATCAAAATCATTCTCTGAGCTCAAGCACATGCTGCACAAGGGTTGCCTGGTAGGAGGGTGGGGGGGAGGGGGAGGGGGAGTGTGTGTGTGTCGCGAGTGGGGGGGTGGGGTGTGTGGGGCCAGTATTCGTGTGTGTGTGTGTGCTGTGCACAAGGCTGAGCCTTGGTAGGAGGGATGTGTGTGACGTGAATACCTTCTGGGTGGATGTGGTGTGGGTCTGGGCGCCCCCTCCATGTGTGTGGGGGGGGCCTGGTCGGGGGGGGGTAGGAAAGGAAGGAGATTGGCATCAGAGAGCTAGCGAGGAGGTGGGCAAGGGTGGTGTGCGGGGACTGCCCTGTGTGCGTGTTGTCGTGTCGTATCGTGCGGCGTCGGGGTCAGGATCTAAACAATCAGGAGCTCAATCCACACGACAAGCTGAGTCCTGGTAAGAGGGTGTGTGTGGGAGGGGGAGGGGAAGGAGGGGGGGGGAGGTGTGTGTGTGGTGTTGTGGTGTGTGTGCACCGATGTGTGGTGTGTGGTGTGTGGTGTCCGTGTGTGTGAGGGGGGGGGGGGGGGGGGGAGGGGGGAGGATGGTTGCGCGACGCGTCACAAATTTAGCGACAGTGCACCTCAGTTTCGGCGCGCTGCGCTGAAACCTCTGGGGGCTCTGTGCTCCAGCCCACACGCTCACAAGGGTTCGCCTGGTAGGAGGGTGTGTGTGTGTGTGTGGGGGGGGGGGGGGTAGGAGGGGTGGGGTAGGGGGGGTATGTGTGGTGTGTGTGTGTGTGGGGGGGGGGGGATGGGGGGGGCGGGTCAGGGGGCGAGGGGGGGGGAGAGGGGAAGGGGAAGGATGGGATGAGAACATACTCTGAGCTCCAAGCCACACGCGCTGCACTAGCGTAACGTCTGTACGAGGGGTGGGTAGGGGAGTGGGTAGGGGGAGGTGGGGTGGCCACAGGGGTGGGATTACCGCCTGGGGAGAGGAGAAGAAAGGATGGGATGAGAATCATACTCAGAGTTCAAGAGCACATGCCGCACATATGTGTGAGTGAGTCGTGTGAACACGTGTGTATGTGTGTGTGTGTGTGTGTGTGTGTGTGTGCTGTGGGGTGCTGTGTGTGTGTGGGGCGGGGGGGGGGGGGGGGGGGGGGGGGGGGGGGGGGGGGGGGGGGATGGGGGACCGGGGGGGGGGAGGGGGGGGAGGGAGGGGGTTGGGGAGGGGGGGGGGGGTGGGGGGGGGGGGGGGGGGGGGGGGGGGGGGGGGGCGGGGGGAGGGGGGGGGGGGGGGGGGGGGGGGGGGGACAGCGGGGGGCGAGGGGGGGGAGCCGAGAGGGGAGGAAGAAATGAGAATCATACTCTGAGCTCCAGCTCCACACGCTGCACTTATCGCGTCGGGTAGAGGAAAGGAGGTAGGGAAGCATGCGATCAATAATCTATGCCTCATCTGAAAGACCCCTTAATACTGACTACGAGTCCAGTCGGCAATATGATATCATATGATATCATTGTCATCAATGTTGATATCATATTGATGCCGGCGGCCTGAGTAGGTAAACTTTATGCCTGGGATGGCCATCACACCATATGATATTAAATCACAGGGGGGGGGCAGAAAGACAGATTTTGGACCGCACCTTCGATATGGTGTCCGATTCAGATGGGAGTTGGAATTGTGGACGTTTCATATCTCGTTAAATCATATGATTTTTGTATGATGTCATATGATATGTCATACTCGGTCTTTGCGTCAACATCAGTATGATTTCCGTTCCCTAAATATGACTGAATTACACTGAATACACTAATCAGCTGAGATACACTGAATACACTCGTAATATGTGACCCTGTAATCATAATTGGGTGAGAATATGAGCCTCACAAGCTTGACGGGTGTGTGGGGCTGTGTGGGGGGGGCAAACAAAAACAATTCGAAGCGTAGGGTATAGAAAAAAACTTCCTAGAGTTTCCTCTCCCCTGTGCTATGGACTATTTATCACTTGCCCTCATTTTTGGGAGGGGGAGGCGGGAGGGGGGTGGGGGGGGGCTCTGGGGGAGGCGGGGGGGGGGGGGGGGTGGGGGGCCGGGCAGGGGGGGATTGAGCGTAACAACGCAAAAAAACGAGAAAGACAAGAAAAAAAAAAAAGGGGGGAGGGGGAGGGAGGGAGTGGGGCGGGGGGGGGGGAGGGTCGGGGCGTCGGGGGGGGGGGGGGTGGGGGGGAGGGGGGGGGGGGGGTGGGGGGGGGGGGGGGGGGGGGGGGGGGGGGAGGGGGTGGGTGGGGGGGTGGGGGGGGGGGGGGGGGGGGGCGGGGGGGGGGGGGGGGGGGGGGGGGGGGGGGGGGGGGCGGGGGACGGGGGGGGAAAAAAAAAAAAAAAAAAAAAAAAAAAAGGAATGACGTTCAGGGTTAGTTAGGTGCTAGAACTCCGAGGCCCCCTGGCCATGACTCACCTTTTTCTCGAGGTCCCGCTTGGCGGGAAAACGTCGACAGAAGGAAGTACCCTGGGCTCATCAAAGTGTAGTACCCTGGCCTAAGAAGGCCCCCCTGGCCATGAGGCACTCCTCCTCAATTTTCTCTCTCTCCGCTTCAAGTTATTCAGACGCTTTTAAATGGCCTAATGGCCTTTGGTATTGCCTAGTGTGTTGTGTGTGTGTTTTGTAGTGTGTGTGTGTTGTGTGTGTGTGTGGTGTGTATTGGGTGGTGTGGTTGTGGTGTGTGTGTGTGTTGAGTGTGAGTGTGAGATGTGTGATGTGGTGTATGGTGGTCGGTGGGCGGGGGCAAGCAAAAAAAAAAATCTGCACAGCCTAGGGTTCTAAGAAACAAATTCCTCGAGACTCACTTGTCCTCAATTGTCTTTTCGCTTCAAGTTTCTTCAACACTAAAGACCGCTTTCAGGTTGTAACACCTTGTCGGTTGCTAGCCTCTTCCTCTGCCAGCCTGGCAGCCTTGTCAGCTCTTGTCTTCTTCCTCTTCGAATCTTCTTTTCGAAACGAGGGCCCTCAACAACGGGCTGGCTGGCGATGGTTGCCCCTCCAGCTATCGTAACCTAGACCAAGGGGAGATAAGAATTCATGAGAGCGAGGGTGTGTTGTCATTGTCAACTCCTCCAGACAGCGACGAAATCGATAATGAATTCATGAGAGCGAGGTGTGTCGTTACTTTGTTCACCTCCAGGGCACCCTAGACAGCACAGGGAATGGATAAAATGAAGATTCATGAGAGCGGCAGGTGTGTTGTCGACTTGTCACCTCACCGTCTCAGGCTCCTAAAAAACCTAGAACAGCACAGGGAATGGATAATGAATTCCATAGAGCGGCAAACAGGTGTGTTGTCACTTGTCACCCTTCCAGGCTCCTACTAAAACCTAGACAGCACAGGGAATGATAATGAATTTCATGAGAGCGCAGGGTGTGTCGTCACTTGTCAACCCACCCTCAGGCTCCTAAAACCTAACAAGCACAGGGGAGGGAATGATAATGAATCAAAACCACACAAAATTCCAAACAGCGCAGGATCGTAGTCGCTCACTTGTCAAAACCTCCACCAAAAGACCTCCTCTCCTTAAAACCTAGACAGCAGCAGTGGAATGGATAATGAATTCATGAGAGCGCAAGGTGTGTCAGTCACTTGTAGCACTCCAGGCTCCTAACCTAGATCAGCACAGGGCAATGATAATGGATCATGAAGCGGCAAGGTGTGTCGTCACTTGCTCACCACTCCAGGCTCCTAACCAAACCTAGACAGCAAGGGATGAAAGTGAATTCATGAGAGCGAGGTGTCTCGTCATTGTCATTCCCAGGATTCCAAAAATAGACATGACAGGGAATGATAATAAATCATAGGAGAGGATTTCGGTGTGTTCGTCACTTGTCAGTCTCAGGCTCTCGTACCAGACAGCACAGGGGAAATGATAATAGAATTATGAGAAGGAGGTGTGTGTTCCACTTGTCCCCCACAGGCTCTAACCTAAGACAGACACAGGGATGATTTATGAATTCATGAGAGCGGAGGTTGTGTCGTCAACTTGTCACCTCCGGCTCCTAAGAACTTTTTAGACAGGCACAGGGAATGATAATGATTATCGAGAGCGCAGGTGTCTCGTCAACTTGTCACCCTCGTGCTCCTAAACCTAGGACAGCAAGGGACTATATATGAATTCCTGAGAGGCAGGTGTGTCGTCAACTTGTCACCTCCAGGTTGCGCTCCTAAAACTAGCAAGCACAGGGAATGATAAATGAAAGGTCATGAGAGCGCAGGTGTTGTCAAACTTGTCATCCTCCAGATCTAAACCTAGGCCACTCAA
>JAJSRW010000225.1:0-28298 GCA_022414725.1 Microglena sp. YARC
TAGAGAGAGATAACAGCATGACAGCTGGATGATGGGTTGGTGGGGGATTGGAGGGGTGGTCACGTAGCGGGTTGTCAGTTGTAGAGTGTGTCATTCTGTTGAGGGCCTTGTATATTGGGGGGTCCTTGCTCTCCAGTAAAGTCCATTAGAGCTGAGCAGTGCCGTTCACACAGCATGGCACAGCTGGATGATGGGTTGGTGGGGGATTGGGAGGGGATGGTCACGTAGCTTGGGTGTCAGTTGTAGAGTGTGTCATTCTGTTGAGGGCCTTGTATATTGGGGGGTCCTTGCTCTCCAGTAAAGTCCATTAGAGCTGAGCAGTGCCGTTCACACAGCATGGCACAGCTGGATGATGGGTTGGTGGGGGATTGGGAGGGGGTGTCACGTGCTTGGGTGTCCAGTTGTAGAGTGTGTCATCTGTTGAGGCGCCTTGTATATTGGGGGGTCCCTTGCTCTCTCAGTAAATGTCCATTAGAGCTGAGCAGTCCGTTCAACGACACATGGGCACAGCTGGATGATGGGTTGGTGGGGGATTGGGAGGGGGTGGTCACGTAGCTTGGGTGTCAGTTGTAGAGTGTGTCCATTTCCTGTTGAGGGCCTTGTATATTGGGGGGTCCTTGCTCCTCCAGTAAAAGTCCATTAGTAGCTCTGAGCAGTGCCGTTCAATACAGCATTGGCACACCTGGGAGATGGGTTGGTGGGATTAGGGAGGGGTGGTCACGTAGCTTGGGTGTCAGTTGTAGAGTGTGTCATTCTGTTGAGGGCCTTGTATATTGGGGGGTCCTTGCTCTCCAGTAAAGTCCATTAGAGCTGAGCAGTGCCGTTCACACAGCATGGCACAGCTGGATGATGGGTTGGTGGGGGATTGGGAGGGGGTGGTCACGTTAGCTTGGGTGTCAGTTGTAGAGTGTGTCATTCTGTTGAGGGCCTTGTATATTGGGGGGTCCTTGCTCTCCAGTAAAGTCCATTAGAGCTGAAGCAGCTGCCGTCACTGAACAGCATGGCAACAGCTGGATGATGGGTTGCGTGGCGGCGATTTGGGAGGGGATGGTCAACCGTAGCTTGGTGGTCATTGTAGAGTGTGCTCATTGCTGTTGAGCGGCCTTGTATCATTGGGGGGGTCCTTGGCTCTCCCAGAAAGTCCATTAGAGCTGAGCAGTGCCGTTCACACAGCATGGCACAGCTGGATGATGGGTTGGTGGGGGATTGGGAGGGGGTGGTCACGTAGCTTGGGTGTCAGTTGTAGAGTGTGTCATTCTGTTGAGGGCCTTGGTATAGTTGGGGGGTCCTTTGCTCTCCATAAAGTCCATTAGAGCTGAGCCAGTGCCGTTCCACACAGCATGGCACAGCTTGATGATGGGTTCGGTGGGAATTGGGAGGGGGTGGTCACTAGCTTGGGTGTCTAGTTGTAGAAGTGTGTCATTCTGTGAGGGCCTTGAAGATATTGGGGGGTCCTTGCTCTCCAGAAAGTCCCCATTAGAGCTGAGCAGTGCCGTTCACACAGCATGGCACGCTGGATATGGGTGATGGGGGGTGGGGGGGATGGGGTTGTGTGTGGTGAATGTAGCTTGGGTGTAGTTGTACGAGAGTGATAAGGCTGTTGAGGGCCTTGTATATTGGTGGTCCTTGCTGCTCCAAGTAAAGTCCATTAGAGCTGATCAGTGCTGTTCTACACAGCATGGCACAGCTGGCTGAAATGGGTGTGATGGGTGGTGATTGGGGTGGTGGAGGGTGATGTTGATGGGGGTGGTATGTTAGGTTTGGTGTCTGGTTGTAAAGTGGGTTAAAGACTGTTGGGGTGTGACTTTTTACCATAGTGGGGTAGGCCATGTCGTTCACACAGCATGGCACACCTGGATGATGGGTGGATGGGTGGTGGATATGGGTGGGAGGGGTGGGCGGGGGGTGGGGGGGACGGGGGAATTGGGAGATGGGGTGCTGTGTGTGGGGGGTGGGGTCATGTAGCTTGGGTGTTTGTTCTTATAGTGGTTGACTCGTTAAGCATTTTCTAAAGGGCGATGAGACAGCCCACCCACCACCCATGGGTTGTTGGCCGAAGGTGCAAGCAAACAGCTGGCCCCCTGACACACGCCTCGCAATAAGGTGTACAATTGATGTAATTTATCTGGAATTGCAAGATGAGCTTCTAGTATGGAAGCTTTTTTTCCCTTTTTGTTTTACATATTTATTAGAGTGGGGATATGCTAAGATGGGCTCTTGAAGTCTAAGCTTGGTTTGCCTTTTTGTTTTTTACATTTTCTTTTAGGATGTAAGGCGAGGTCCTTGTGGTCTCGAAAGCATGGTTTGCTTTTATTTTTATTTTTTCAAATGCATCTGAGTATGCAAAGACTGTGTCTGGAGCGATTTTAATTTGTTCCTTTTTCTTTTGCATTTTTTTTTGTTTGTTAACATGTATCTTAGTTGTGCCCCAAGACTCCAAGCTTCCAGACTGTCCCCCAAGATGGGCTCTTTGAAGTATGGAAGCTTGGTTTGCCTTTTTTTGTTTTTTTACTTTATCTAGAGCATGGCTAAATGGGCACCTTGTTAGTACTATACGCGTGGTTAGCTTTTGTTTTGTTTGTTTGTTTAGTTTGTTTGGTTTGTTTGATTGTATTGTTCTGTTTGTTCTGTTCTGTTCTGTTTTATTTGTTTTATTTTATTTGGCGTTACTTGTTTGATTTTCTTTAGTTTGTTTGGTTTGTTATGATCGTCTTGTCATTTTTGTTCTGTTTTGTTTTGATTTGTTTAGTTCTGTTTTGTTTTGATTTATTTGTTTAGTTCTTGTTTTGTTTGATTTCTGTTTAGTTCTGTTTTACTGTCTTGTTTGATTTGTCTTGTTTTTTTGATTTGTTGATTAGTTCTGTTATTGGTTTGATTGATTTGTAAGGTTCTGTTTTGGTTTGCACTTTGATTTGTAAGTTCTGTTTTGTTTAGTAATTTGTTTGTTTCGGTGCTTAGGTTTGTCTGTCTTTGTAATTGTCTTGTTTTGTTTCATTTGTTTCGTTGTTGAGTTTGGCGGCGTGTTCACTTGTTTGATTTGTTTAGTTCGTTTAGTTTTGTTTGTTTGTTTTAATTTATTCCTATTTTGTTTGTTCTGTTTTGTTTGTTTTATTTGTTGTGCTTTGTTTTATTTTATTTTGTGTTCCTTGTTTGATTTTGTCCCTTTCTAAGCTGCCTCTACCTGGCGGGGAAGTGTATGCATTGGGCCCCTACATGTACTGCCTATATTTGAATTTCCCACCTGATGGGGGAAGTGTAGTGCATTCCTTGGGACACCACCTGTATTGCCCTTACTGTATATACTGCCCCCATTTGAATTGCCCACCAGACGGGGAAGTGTAGTGCTAGTGGCATCCTTGGGCCCTGCCACCCTGTATTGCCTACCAGGAGTACCCTTACTAACTGTATTGCCCCATATTGAATTGCCCACCTGGCGGGGAAGTGTAGTGCATCCTTAGGCCCCCATCATATTGCCCTTAACTGTATTGCCCCATATTTAATGCCCATAAATAATTATAAAGAATAAGAAAGAATGACCTTTACCCATTATGCTTCTAGAATACAGCGAAGGCTATTAATTTAAAACCTTTTAGTTTTGGCTTTAAACTTGTGGCAATTCCTTGAAGCCCTACCTGGCGGGGAAGTGCAGTGCATCCTTCGGCCCCTTGCTGTAAGGCAAGGGTTTTTCACTGCCGAAATGAAAGGATAGGTACTCATCAACAGCTTTTGCACTCTCATATGCAGCTGGCCCCCCTGCCCCTGCAGTGGCAGCTGGTGCTGGTTGCTGTTGGGGTGCTTGGGGAGCGGTGTGCGCTTGGCTTGGGGTTGATTTTGAGCTGACGGGGGGTGCATGGGCGAGGGATAGATCCAGATTGTTTTCCGAAGGGGGGGGGCGCTTCTTGCGCAGCTTGATGGCCTCAATGAGTACAGCAACTGCCGCGGCTCCTGCAGAGCCGGCAAGGAGGGGCGCGAGCATGGCGCTCCTTGCACGCGTTATTATCGGCAGGAAACACCGCAGTGCGTCCGTGTGTGTAGTGTGGGGAAGTAGATCAAGGCAGCAGGTACAAGCTCGTGGCAGAGACGCGAGGAGGTGGAGATGCGGAAAAGCTGTAGGAGAGAGAGAAATCTGAGTAAGCGTGAGGACAACGAAAAAGCTATTACTACTCTAGGGTGAAAGGAAAGATGCAGCTTGAAGTGCAGCTAGTGGTATTGTAAACTAGGGCGGTGGGATGACTTCGTCTTTCCTGGAAGACGAGAAACGGATGGTCGACTCGGCATGATCTGAAGAGTCTGCTCAGATTTCAAGTTTTCGTGTCAGTTTGAAGTCGTCAGCTACATGAAGTACCTGAGTGAGAGCGTTGTAGCTATGAAGAGCTACGGCGAGGCTTCTGGGGCCACGCCACGTCTCCTGACGTCTGCTTATTCCTTTCATACGCATTCATTGTCTGTTCCCTTACGAGCGTTCGAACAAGTAACAAGGCGTCGGGCATGAGATAAAGTGGCCAATTGCAACCCTTCTTGACCAAGCTATCTGGCGCTCAGTTTTATTCCTCACTTCTTAAGCAGCCCCAATTCTGGCGTCTCGTCTTTCCCCCACCCCCCTGTCATCAAACCCAACAGGCTGGCAACCCTATCCTACTTTCCCTATCCTTCCTGGAATCTGCCTTCTTTCCTTCCCCTCTTCCGCCCTCCTCCACCCCTTCCTTCCTCCCCCCATAGCCTTCTCCCCCCACTGGTGTTGTCCTAGGACCCCCTTCAGATAGCTTCTTAAAGTCACGCCCACTTGGCGCTGCTTTCTATCTTGACTTGAACCATGACAGAGGCCCCTCTGATCAACCCCAACCCCGTTGTTAGAGAGCGCCAAAGCAATGCAGGAACTCAGCGAAAGGTGGGAGGAATCAGTTAGGGTTAGTTAGAAGTACTAAGAGAGCGCCAAAGCAAAGCAGGAACTCAATGAAAGGTAGGACTCAGTTAGGGTTAGTTAGAAGTAGTAAGAGAGCGCCAAAGCAATGCAGGAACTCAGCGAAAGGTGGGAGGAATCATAGGGGTTAGTTAAGGTAGCCAGAGGCGCCAAAAGCAATGCAGGTAACTCAACAAAAGCTGGAGGATATCTAGTTAGGGTTAGTTAGAAGTAGTAAGAGAGCGCCAAAGCAATGCTGGAACTCAGCGAGAGGTGGGAGGAATCAGTTTGGGTTAGTTATAAGTCGTTAGAGAGCGCCTAAGCAATGCAGGAACTCAGCGAAAGGTGGGAGGAATTCAGTTATGGGTTAGTTATAAGTCGCTCGGAGGGGTCGCCATAGCAATGCAGGAACTCAGCAAAAGCTGGGAGGAATCAGTTAGGGTTAGTTAGAAGTAGTAAGGGAGCGCCAAAGCAATGCTGGAAGTCAGCGAGAGGTGGGAGGAATCAGTTAGGGTTAGTTATAAGTCGTTAGAGAGCGCCAAGCAATTCAGGGGAACTCAGGAAAGGTGGGAGGAATCAGTTAGGGCTTAGTTATAAGTCGCTGAGGGTGCCATAGCAATGCAGGGAACTCAACAAAAGCTGGGAGGGGAATCAGTTAGGTTAGTTAAAAGTAGTACCTGAAGGAGAGCGCCAAAGCAATGCTGGAAGTCAACAAAGCTGGGAGGAATCAGTTAAGGGTTGTTGCAAGAAGTAAGAGAGCGCCAAATCAATTGCAGGAAGATACTACAAATGCTGGGAGGAATCAGTTTTGGGTTAGTTATAAGCAGTTTGGAGAGCGCCAAAGCAATTGCAGGATATTAACGAAAGGTGGGATGAATCAGTTAGGGTAGAAGAAGTCGTTGAGAGAGCGCCAAGCATGCAGGAACTCAGCGAAAGGTGGGAGGAATCAGTTAGGGTTAGTTATAAGTAGTTTGAGTGCGCCAAAGCAATGCAGAATATCAACGGAAGGTGGGAGGAATCAGTTAGGGTTAGTAGAGAAAGTCGTTAGAGAGCGCCAAAGTGCAGGAAACTCAGCAGAAAGCTGGAGGAATCAGTTAGGGTTAGTTATAAGTTTGTTAGAGAGCGCCAAAGCAATGCAGGATCAACAAAAAGCTGGGAGGAATCAGTTAGGGTGAATAGGATTGTGAAGTAGTTAGAGAGCGCTTATGCGATGCAGGGAACTCAACAAAAGGGTGGAAGGACTCAGTAGGGTTAGTATTAGATGAGTTAGTAAGAAGTAGTAAGCGCCAAAGCAATGCAGGAACTCAACAAAAGCTGGGGGAATCCAGTTTGGGTTAGTTATAAAGCAGTTGGAGAGCGCAAAAGCAATGCAGGATATCAACGAAAGGTGGGATGAATCAGTTAGGGTTAGTAAGAAGTCGTTAGAGAGCGCCAAAGCAGTGCAGGAACTCAGCGAAAGGTGGGGTAATCGTTAGGGTTAGTTATAAGTAGTTTGGTGCGCCAAAGCAATGCAGGATGTCAACAAAAAGGTGCGAGGATTTTTTTTTTTTTTTTCAGTTTAGGTTTTTTTCGCTAGTTAAATACCTTTGTTTTTTTGATTTTTTTTCTTTTTTTTTTTTTTAGTAGTCGTGTATTTTAATGGAATCGTATGAGTGTTGGCTCTTTATTTTATTTTATTTTATTTCGTTTGTTTCTTAATTTTGCTAAAAGAAAGCTGCCTAAAGCGTTATCTTATATTCAACCAAAGAGTGCGCCAAAGCAATGCAGGAACTCTTCGAAAGCTGGGAGGAATCAGTTAGGGAGTGGATATAATTAGAGAAGTAGTAAGAGAGCGCCAAAGCAACGTAGAAACTCAACAAAAGTGTGGGAGGGAATTCAGTTAGGGGTAGTTATTAGAAAATAGTGAGAGCGCCAGAGCAATGCAGGGAATCTCAACGGAAAGGTGGAGGAATCAGTTAGGGTTAGTTAGAAGTAGTAAGAGAGCGCCAAAGCAATGCAGGAACTCAACGAAAGGTGGGAGGAATCAGGTTGGGTTAGTTAGAATAAGTTAGAGATTGCCAAGGTAATGCAGGATATCAAATAATGGTTTCAGCCCCATGCCTCGTACTAGGGCATACTATTTATATATTATTTATGTATTATTTATGTATTTGTATTATGTATTATTTATGTATTATTTATTGTATTATTATGTATGCACTCATCTAGACGTACCCCTGCATACACATGCATCTGCACAACATACGGCCTATACGCCATGGACACAAACAGCTGCATCCCTCTTTATATACTATGTTGGCTTTTGTGTGTTGAGGTTGGGCAATTATTTGAGCCAATGTCTACCCCTTTGTCTACCCCGGTTCTCAGCTAGCAGATAGACAGAACAGACAGATAGGAGAAGACAGACAAGATAGACAGATAGACAGATAGACAGACAAGACACTATAGACAGATAGGACAGACAGACAGCAGACGCCGACAGACAGACAGACAGACAGATAGACAGACAGACAGACAGACAGACAGACAAAAAGGCAGACAGACAGACAGACAGACCGACAGACAGACAGACAGACAGACAGAGCAGATAGCAGACTAGACAGACAACAGACAGACAGAACAGACAGAGAGGCAGAAGACTTAAAGACAGACAGCGGAGACACAGCAGGCAGAACTAGGACAGACGACAGACATACAGATAGACAGACAGAAGATAGACAGACCAGATAGACAGACAGATCAGATAGACAGACAGACAGGCAGACAGAAAGACAGACAGAACCAGACAGATCAGACACAGCAAGGCAGACAGACAGACAGACAGACGACGCAGACAGTCTAGATATGACAGACAGAAGATTAGGCATACAGCCTATAGACAAACGACCAGAAATAGACAGACAGCAGACAGACAGACAGACAGAAGGACGTGACAGACAGCAACAGACAGACAGGACGAGAGACAGAACGACAGACACAGAGGCAGGGAAGAAGACAGACAGACACATACAGAGACAGAAGGCGGGAAGAATAGAAAGGACAGATAGGACAGACAGGACAGGATAGGCATACAGATGAAGACAGCACAGAGACAGACAACAGAGGCAGACAGGAAGATCAGAGCAGACAGAAAGCAGAGAGCAGCAGACAGACAGGCAGATCAGTATAGATACACAGGAGGAGATAGGCTACAGACACAGGACGAGACTACAGATGGGCAGACAGACAGCATGATAGACAGACAGATCAGACAGACAGGACAGCATGTAAGGCGGTGACTGGAGCGGAGATGAGACAGAAGGCAGTGTAAACTTACCACTTTAGCGGTTGGCCCCCTTGCAAGCAACAGGATGGTCCTCCTCACCTCACGCCTTCGTTAATAAGGGCTTACTGATCTATTTTTGTATTTATTTACATTTACTCTGCGCTGCCGGCCTCGTAATAAGGCGTACCATTTATTTATTGCATGCATTGCATTTATTTACATGCACACTGCCGCTGCCCGGATGTACAGGTCAGAGCAATTAGATTCCTGTAGGAGCAGGCAGATGAGCGGGAAGCAATGAGGGTAGGAAGGAGTAAAGCCAGGATTTGCGCATGGGTATGTATTATCTACCCCTTGTTTACATTCACACTTATTATTTTTATATTCACACTTATTATGTATTTACATTCACACTTATAATTTCTATATTCACACTTATTATGTATTTATATTCACACTGCTTACGCTCTGCCCGGATGTACAGGTCAGATCATTCCTGTTTGGAGCAGACAATGTGTAGCGGGACAGGTGGCGATTTGGTCAAGACAACGTCGAGATCTTTGAGCACATCCGGGACGGCTGGATCACTTGATCCGGAGGCACCCATACACGCTGGAGCAGCCTGTCAGTAGTGACGGAGGAGCTGATCGCATAGATTGACGCTACAGGCATGGTGAAGTGAGTAGCTGAGTAGCTAAGTAGGTATGGGTGGGGCTGGTTTGGAATAGCTGAGTCCTTTAGTTTTAAGCGACAAGGTCACTGACCAGAGCACCGCAGTATACACTGGAACCCAGTTGTCCGTTGTGACGGAGGAAGCCCCTTATTCGCCCCATAGATGACGCTACAGGCCATGGGTTAAGTGAGTAGCTGAGTAGCTAAGTAGCTGAATAGCTGAGTCCTTTAGTTTTGAAGCGACCGGGATCACTGACCCAGGAGAGGACCCTTACACACTGGGGTGGAACAGTTGTCCTGATCGTTGTGTGACGCAGGAAGCTGATCCGCATAGATGCACGCGCTACAGGCATGGTGAAGTGAGTAGCTGAGTAGCTAACGTAGCTGAATATAGCTGAGTCCCTTTAGTTTTAAGGCGACATCACTATCAGTGTCGAAGCCCCATATTACACTGAACAGTTGTCCGTTGTGACGGAGAGCACCATAGATGACGCTACAGGCTGGTAAAGTAGTAGCAGTAGCTGGCTGAATAGCTGGTCCTTAGTTTTTAAGCCGAATGATGACCGAGCACCTTTTAACACACTGGACAGTGTCCCGTGTGACGGAGTTATTCGCATAGATGACGCTACAGGCCATGTGATGTGAGTAGCTGAAGTATAGATTTAGCTGAATAGCGTCTAAGTCCTTCAGTTTTAAAGCGACATCCTGACGCACCCATACACACTGGAACTCTATTGGTCGTTGTGACGGAGGGGCTTATTTGCATAGTACGCTAAGTGTAAAGTTGGGTAGCTGAGTACCCGATGCTAAGGTCATGCTGAATAGTATCTGAGTCCTTTAGTTTTAAGCGACTATCTACTGACCGCAGAGCACCCTTACCACACTGGAACAGTTGTCCCGTTGTGACGGAGGAGCTTAAGTTCGCGCATAGATGACGCTTACAGGCAATGGTATGGTTGAGTAAAGCCCGTGAGTAGCTAAGTAGCTGTAGCTGAATTAGCTGAGTCCTTCAGTTTTAAGCGACATCACTGACCCAGAGCACCCATACACACTGGAACAGTTGTCCGTTGTGACGGTAGCTACGGTATAGAAGCGGACATTATTCGCATAGATGACGCTACAGGCATGGTAAATTAGTGAGTAGCTGAGTAGCTAAGTAAATGCTGAATAGCTGAGTCCTTTAGTTTTAAGCGAGCATCACTGACCAGAGCACGCCATACTGAAACTGGAAACAGTTGTCGTTGTGACGGAGGAGCTTATTCGCATAGATGACGCTACAGGCATGGTAAAGTGAGTAGCTGAGTAGCTAAGTAGCTGAATAGCTGAGTCCTTTAGTTTTAAGCGACATCACTGACCCAGAAAAGGCAATAAAAAATCGCTTTCCTTCTCTTAGGAATCACACATGGACGACAAGTTGTCCGTTGTGACGGAGGAGCTTGATCGCATAGAGTATGACGCTACAGGCATGGTGAAGTTTGAGTAGCTGAGTAGCTAGTAGCTGAATAGCTGAGTCCTTTAGTTTTAAAAGCGACATCACTGACCCTAGAGCACCCATTGACAATGCTGGAACAGTTGTCCGTTGTGACGGGGAGCTTATTCGCAATAGATGACGCTACAGGGCATGGGTAAGAGTTTGTAGTAGCTGGAGTAGCTAAGTAGCTGAATAGCTGAGTCCTTTTAGTTTTAAGCGACATCAAAGCTGACCCAGAGCACCCCTTACACACTGGAACAGTTGTCCGTTGTGACGGAGGAGCTTATTTCGCATATGATGACGCTACAAAGGCGCATGGTGAACGTGAGTAGCTGAGTAGCTAAGTAGTCCTGATAGCTAGCTGAGTCCTTTAGTTTCAAGCGACATCAACTGACCCAGAGCACCCCTTACACACTGGAACACATTGTCCCGTTGTGACGGAGGAGCTTATTCGTGCATAGATGACGCTACAGGCCATGGTGAAGTGAGTAGCTGAGTAGCTAAGTAGCTGAAATGCTGAGTCCCTTCCCCAGTTTTAAGCGACATCACTGACCCAGAGCACCCATTCACACACTGGAACAGTTGTCCGTTGTGACGGAGGAGCGCTTATTCGCATAGATGACGCTACAGGGGGCATGGAGTGAAGTGAGTAAGCTGAAGTAGCTAGAGTAGCTGAATAGCTGAGTCCTATAGTTTTTAGTTTCATGACATCACAGCGACCCAGAAAGCACCCTTGCTGGAGAATATGCCCAGAGCACCCCTAGTTGTCCAAGTGACGGAAGGAAGCTTATTCGCACTGGAAGATGACGCTTACCATGGTCTGTAGTAGCCTAAGTAAGCCTGAATAAGCTTGAGTCCTTTTCAGTTTTAAAGCGACCATCCTGACCCAGCAGAGCCCCCTACAAACACTGGAACAGTTGTCCGTTGTGCGGAGGAGCTTATTTCGCATAGATGACGCTACAGGCATTGGTGAAGTGAGTGAGTAGCTAAGCTAGCTGAATAGCTGCAGTCCTTTAGTTTCAAGCGACATCACTGACCCAGAGCAACCCTTACACACTGGAACAGTTGTCCGTAGGAAGCTTATTCGTCTATAGAACAGGCATGACCGTAGCTGAGTAGCTAAGTAGCTGAATAGCTGAGTTTTAAAGCGACATCACTACCCAGAGGCACTACCGCTGGACACATGGAACAGTTGTCAGTTGTGAGTGACGGAGGATTCTTATGATTATATGAGTAGATGACGCTACAGGCATGGTGAGTGATAGCTGAGTAGTAAGTACCTCTTTGAAATAGCTGATAGCTAGTCTTTAGTTTGCAAGCGACATCACTGACCCAGAAGCAACCCTTACACACTGGAGCGACAGTTGTCCGTTGTGACGGAGGAGCTTATTCGCATAGATGACGCTACAGGCATGGTGATGTGAGTAGCTGAGTAGCTAAGTAGCTGAATAGCTGAGTCCTTTCAGTTTTAAGCGACATCACTGACCAGAGCACCCTACAGCTGGAGCAGTTGTCCGTTGTGACGGAGGAGCTGATTCGCGCATAAGATGACGATACAGCGATGGTGAAGTGAGTGCTGAGTAAGCTAAGTAGCGAATAGCTGAGTCCTTAGTTTTAAAGCGACATCACTGACCCCAGGCACAATATAACACTGAAACAGTTGGTCCGTTGTTGACGGAGGAGCTTATTCGCATAGTACGCTACAGGCAGGTCTGAGTAGCTGAGTAGCTAAGTAGCTGAATAGCTGAGTCTTTAGTTTTCAAGCGACATCACTGACATCACCTGAAGTGACTGTATTACGCACTAGATGACGCTACAGGCATGGTGAGCAAAGTAGCTAAGTAGTGAATTAGCCCTTCAGTTTTAATCGGAACATATCACTGGAACAGTGTCCGTTGTGACGCGCTTATTCGCAAGATTGACGCTTACAGGCATGTAAAGTGCGAGGAGTAGCTGAAAGCTGAGTCCGCATAGATGACGCTATACAGGCATTGGTGAAGTGAGTAGCTGAGTGCAAGTAGCTGAATATAGCTTTAGTTAGTCTCGACTTGACCCAACCATATCCCCGTTGTGACAGGGTGGCATTGTCTGAGTAGCGTCTGAGTCCTTAGTTTTAAGACATCACTTATTACACTGGAACAGTTGTCCGTTGTGACGGAGGAGCTTATTCGCATAGATGACGCTACAGGCATGGTAAAGTGAGTAGCTGAGTAGCTAAGTAGCTGAATAGCTGAGTCCTTTAGTTTCAAGCGACATCACTGACCCAGAGCACCCTTACACACTGGAACAGTTGTCCGTTGTGACGGAGGAGCTTATTCGCATAGATGACGCTACAGGCATGGTGAAGTGAGTAGCTGAGTAGCTAAGTAGCTGAATAGCTGAGTCCTTCAGTTTTAAGCGACATCACTGACCCAGAGCACCCATACACACTGGAACAGTTGTCCGTTGTGACGGAGGGGCTTATTCGCATAGATGACGCTACAGGCATGGTAAAGTGAGTAGCTGAGTAGCTAAGTAGCTGAATAGCTGAGTCCTTTAGTTTCAAGCGACATCACTGACCCAGAGCACCCATACACACTGGAACAGTTGTCCGTTGTGACGGAGGAGCTTATTCGCATAGATGACGCTACAGGCATGGTGAAGTGAGTAGCTGAGTAGCTAAGTAGCTGAATAGCTGAGTCACTTTTAGGAACAGTTTGTAAGCGAACACAGTCACTGACCCAGAGCACCCATTAAACACCCCTGGAACAGTTGTCCGTTGTGACGGAGGAGCTTATTCGCATAGATGACGCTACAGGCATGGTTAAGTGAGTAGCTGAGTAGCTAAGTAGCTGAATAGCTGAGTCCTTTAGTTTCAAGCGACATCACTGACCCAGAGCACCCTTACACACTGGAACAGTTGTCCGTTGTGACGGAGGAGCTTATTCGCATAGATGACGCTACAGGCATGGTGAAGTGAGTAGCTGAGTAGCTAAGTAGCTGAGTAGCTGAGTCCTTTAGTTTCAAGCGACATCACTGACCCAGAGCACCCTTACACACTGGAACAGTTGTCCGTTGTGACGGAGGAGCTTATTCGCATAGATGACGCTACAGGCATGGTGAAGTGAGTAGCTGAGTAGCTAAGTAGCTGAATAGCTGAGTCCTTCAGTTTTAAGCGACATCACCTGGAATAGTGAGTCCTTAGTTCAGAGCACCATCATACACACTGGAACAGTTGTCCGTTGTGACGGAGGAGGGCTTATTCGCATAGATGACGCTACAGGGCATGGTAAAGTGAGTAGCTGAGTAGCTAAGTAGCTGAATAGCTGAGTCCTTCAGTTTTTAGCGACATCACCTTACCGAGCACCCTTCACACACTGGAACAGTTGTCCGTTGTGACGGAGGACTTATTCGATAGATGACGCTACAGGCATGGTAAATGAGTAGCTGAGTAGCTAGTACTGAATAGCTGAGTCCACTTAGTTTTCAAGCACATCAATGACCCAGAGCCCCTTACACACTCCCATACACAGAAGTTGTCCGTTTACGGAGGAGCTTATTCCGCTAGATGACGCTACAGGCATTGGTAAAGTGAGTAGCTGAGTAGCTAAGTAGCTGAATAGCTGAGTCCGACATCACTGACCCAGAGGCCACCCTAGGAACAGTTTAAGCTTATTCCATAGATACACAGGCATGGTATGTGGTAGCACTGTACTTGAATAGTCTGGCCTTCAGGTATTTAACGCATCAGACCAGAGCACCCATCACACTGGAAACAGTTGTCCGTTGTGACAACACTGCATAAGATGACAGTTGTCGTTTTGTGACGGCTGCCTTAGAAGCTTGACCCCGAGCACTTCGTTGTCCGTTTGTGATGAGCTACAGGCATGGTGAAGTGAGTAGCTAAGTAGTTGAGAATATAAAGCTAGTAGCGGATCCGCGAGAGCACACCCTATTGAAAGAGCGTTTTTTGAGTCGAACGTTTGCAGTATACTAGAGTGGAGACGACAGTCAGTTATCAAGCGACATCACTGACCCAGAGCACCTTACACACTGGAACAGTTGTCCGTTGTGACGGGAGCTTATTCGCATGATGACGCTACAGGCTTAGTAAAGTGATTAGCAGGTCTAGTAGCTAAGTAGCTGAATAGGCAGGCTTGCGCTTGTGACGGAGAAAGTTATTCGCATTAGATGACGCATACAAGGCATGTAGTGATTAGCTGAGTAGCTAAGTAGCTGAATAGCTGAGTCCTTTAGTTTCACGCGACATCAACTGACCCAGAGCATCCATACACACTGGAAACAGTTGTCTCGTTTGACGGAGGAGCTTATTCGCATAGATGACGCTACAGGCTCAGGCATGGTGAAGTGAGTAGCTAAGAGCTAGGAGCTAGCTGAGCTGGAAAGTGAAGTAGCTGGCCCTTAGGTTCAAGCGAATCACTGACCCAGAGCACCCTTACACACTGGACAGTTGTCGTTGTGACGGAGGAGCTTATTCGCATAGATGACGCTACAGGCTTGGTAAAGTGAGTAGCTGAGTAGCTAAGTAGCTGAATAGCTGAGTCCTTTAGTTTTAAGCGACATCACTGACCCAGAGCACCCATACACACTGGAACAGTTGTCCGTTGTGACGGAGGAGCTTATTCGCATAGATAACGCTACAGGCATGGTGAAGTGAGTAGCTGAGTAGCTAAGTAGCTGAATAGCTGAGTCCTTTAGTTTCAAGCGACATCACTGACCCAGAGCATCCATACACACTGGAACAGTTGTCCGTTGTGACGGAGAAGCTTATTCGCATAGATGACGCTACAGGCATGGTGAAGTGAGTAGCTGAGTAGCTAAGTAGCTGAATAGCTGAGTCCTTTAGTTTTAAGCGACATCACTGACCCAGAGCATCCATACACACTGGTACAGTTGTCCGTTGTGACGGAGGAGCTTATTCGCATAGATGACGCTACAGGCATGGTGAAGTGAGTAGCTGAGTAGCTAAGTTGCTGAATAGCTGAGTCCTTTAGTTTCAAGCGACATCACTGACCCAGAGCACCCATACACACTGGAACAGTTGTCCGTTGTGACGGAGGAGCTTATTCGCATAGATGACGCTACAGGCATGGTAAAGTGAGTAGCTGGGTAGCTAAGTAGCTGAATAGCTGAGTCCTTCAGTTTTAAGCGACATCACTGACCCAGAGCACCCATACACACTGGAACAGTTGTCCGTTGTGACGGAGAAGCTTATTCGCATAGATGACGCTACAGGCATGGTAAAGTGAGTAGCTGGGTAGCTAAGTAGCTGAATAGCTGAGTCTTCAGTTTTAAGCGACATCAGCTGACCCAGCAGCACCCATACCACTGGAACAGTTGTCCGTTGTGACGGAGAAGCTTATTCGCATAGATGACGCTACAGGCATGGGCAGTGAAGTAGCTGAGTAGCTAGTAGCTGAATAGCTGAGTCTTTAGGGTTTAGCGAGCAATCGCTGACCCGAGCCCCATAACAACTGGGGCAGTGGTGACGGAGGAGCTTTTTTGCATAGATAACGCTACAGACATGGTGAAGTGAGTAGCTGAGTAGCCGAGTCCTTTTGTTTTTGATGCTAAACAGGGATGGTTGCTAGCAAGGCATGGTGAAGTGGGAGCTGAGTGGACTGAGCCCTATGTTTTTAGATGATACACATTGCACTTGTGCTAGCAGGCATGGTGAAGAGAGTACCTGTGTAGCTGAGTAGCTGAATACTTTAGTTTTTAGATGATGCACGGCAGATCGAACTACCGCATGGTGAGTGAGTAGCTGAGTAGCTGTAGTCCTTTTGTTTTGGGATGAACATAGTCTCATGGTGCTACAGGCATGGTGAAGTGAGTAAGCTGAACAGCTGAGTAGCTTGAGTAGCTAGTCCTTAAGTTTTTAGATGATACACGGGCAGATGGTGCTACAGGCACGGTGAGGTGAGTGCTGCGTAGCTATTGGCTGGGTCGTTTTGTTTTTAAATGATGATACACAGATGATACAAGACATGGTGTTAGTGAGTAGCGAGTATCTGTCCTTTTTGTTTTCTAGATGGTACAGTAGATATTGCTAAAAATGCATGGTGATTGAGTGCTGAATAGCTGAGTAGCTGAGTACCTGAGCCATTTGTTTCTAGGATAACGCAGATGGTGCTACAGGCATGGTGGAGTGAGTAGCTGAGTAGCTGCATACTAAGGCCATTCGCTTCTAGATGATAAACACAAGATCGTGCTACAGGCATGATGGAGTGATACGAGTAGCTAAGGCCATCGCTTCTAGCTTGATAACGCAGATGGCTGCTTACAGGCATGTGGAGTGAAGTAGCTGAAGTATGCTAAGCATCGCTTCTAAGATGATAACCCAGTGGTGCTACAGGCATGTGGATGTGATAGACTGAGTGTACAGGGCCATTCGCTTCTAGATGATACCGAGATGGTGCTACAGGCATGGTGGAGAGTAGCTGTAGCTAAGCCATTCGCTTCTAGATGATACACGCAGATTGTCTACAGGGCATTGTGGAGTGAGTAGCTGAAGTAGCTAGCCATCGCTTCTAGATATAAGCCACAGATGGTGCTAAGAATACGGGATGAGTACTGTTGTAGCTAAGGCCATTCGCTTCTAGATTGTTACCACACAGGGATGTGCTACAGCACGGTGAGTGAGTAGCTGCAGTAGCTGATAGCTTAAGGGCATCGCTTCCTTAGATGATAAACACAGATGGCACAGGCATGCTGACTAAGGCATGGTGGAGTGAGTAAGCTGAGTAGCTAAGGCCATTTCGCTTTAGATGATACGCAGATGGTGCTTAGCAGGCATGGTGGAGTGAGCTAGCTGGAGTTCTAGATGCTAAGGGCCTATTCGCTTTAGGGATGTTTAAAACACAGATGGTCGCTACAGGCATGATGAGTAGCTGAGTAGCTAAGGCCATTCGCTTCTAGATGATACACGCAGATGGTGCTACAGGCATGGGTGAGTGAGTAGCTGAGTAGCCTAGGCCATTCGCTTACTAGATGATACACGCAGATGGCGTACAGCATGGTGGAGTGAGTAGCTGAGTAGTAGAGCCATTTCGCTCTAGGAGATAAACGTCAGATGGTGCTACAAGGCATGGGGTGGAGTGAGTAAGACTGAGTAGCTAAGGACCATTCTCTTCTAGCTGATAACGCAGATGGTGCTAACAGGCAATGGTGGAGTGAGTAGCTGAGTAGCTAAGGCCATTCGCTTCTAGGAAATAAACACAGATGGTGCTACAGGCATGGTGGAGTGAGTAGCTGAGTAGCTAAGGCCATTCGCTTCTAGATGATACACGCAGATGGTTTTACAGGCATGGTGGAGTGAGTAGCTGAGTAGCTAAGGCCATTCGCTTCTAGATGATACACGCAGATGGTGCTACAGGCATGGTGGAGTGAGTAGCTGAGTAGCTAAGGCCATTCGCTTCTAGATGATACACGCAGATGACGCTGCAGGCATGGTGAAGTGAGTAGCTGAGTAGCTAAGGCCATTCGCTTCTAGATGATACACGCAGATGGCGCTACAGGCATGGTGGAGTGAGTAGCTTAGTAGCTAAGGCCATTTCCGCTCTAGAATAAACGCAGATGTGCTACAAAGGCATGGTGGAGTGAGTAGCGAGTACTAAGGCCATCTCTCTCTAGCTGATAAACGCACTGATCGGTGCTACAGGCATGGTGGAGTGAGTAGCTGAGTAGCTAAGGCCATTCTCTTTTAGCTGATAAACGCAGATGGTGCTACAGGCATGGTGGAGTGAGTAGCTGAGTAGCTAGGCCATTTTCCGCTTCTAGGAGATAAACACAGATGGTGCTACAGGCATGGTGGGAAGTGCAGTAGCTTGAGTTAGCTAAGGCCATTCCTAGATGATAAACACAGATGGTGCAACAAGGCTTGGTGGAGTGAGTAGCTGAGTAGCAAAGGCCATTCGGCTTCTAGAATGTTAAACACAGGATGGAGTGAGTAGGCTGAGTAGCTAAGGCCATTCGCTTTCTAGTTATACACGCAGATGGTGCTTACAGGCATGGTGGAGTGTGAAGCTGAGTAGCTAAGTGCATTCGCTTCTAGATGATAAACCGCAATGGTGCTACAGATGGTTGGGGAGTAGCTGATACTAAGGCCATTTTCTCTTCGAGATGATAACGCAGATGGTTGCAACAGGCATGTGGAGTGAGTAGCTGAGTAGCTAAGGCCATTCTCTTCTAGAGATAAACAGCGATGGTGCATACAGGCATGGTGGAGTGAGTAGCTGAGTAGCTAAAGGCCATGTCGCTTCTAGATGATAAACACGCAGATGTCTACAGGCCATGGTGGAGTGAGTAGCTAGCCTTCGGAGTAGCTGTACAGGCACGCTTGCTGATGATACACGCAGATGACGCTCAGCATGGTGAAGTAGCGAGTACTAAGGCCATTCGCTTCTAGATGATAAACGAGATGGCGCTAACATGCATGGTGATGTGGTAGCTGAGATTAGCTAAGGCCATACGCTTCTAGGAGATAAACAGCACAGATTGCTGAGTAGCTAGTAGCGATAAGCATGTGCATTCTAGGAGTAGCTAAGGCCATTCATCTTTAGCTGATATAAACGCAGGATGTGCTACAGGCCATGTGGAGTGATACTAGTAGCTAAGGCCATTCGCTTCTAGGATATAAACACAGATGCACAGGCATGGTGGAGTGAGTAGCTGAGTAGCTAAGGCATATTCGCTTCTAGTATGAGATGACACGCACACATGGCAGTGCTAGGTTTACATGGTGGGGTGGAGTGGCTGAGTGAGTGTAGCTGAAGGCCATAAGGCCATCGCTTCTAGGATGATACCAGATGCAGATGGTGCTACAGGCATGGTGGAGTGAGTAGCTTAGCTAAGGCATTCGCTTTCTTACCAGATGGTGCCTGACATGCATGGTGGAGTGAGTAGCTGAGTAGCTAAGGCATTCGCTTCTAGCACAGGCATGGTGGAGTGGCTGAGTAGCTAAGTGCTTCTAGATGATACACGCAGATGGCGGCTAACTGATGGGTGGAGTGAGTAGCTGAGTAGCTAAGTTTGGGCCATTCGCTTCTTTCTAGAGATAAACGCAGATGGTGCTACAGGCAATGGGTGGAGTGATAGCTGAGTAGCTAATGGCCCATTCCTCTTCTAGCTGAATAAAAGCAGATGGTGCCTAACAGGCAATGGGTGGAGTGAGTTAGCTTTTGAGTAGCTAAGGCCATTCGCTTCTTAGGATATAAACACAGATAGGTCTACACAGGCATGGTGGAGTGAGTAGCTGAGTAAGCTAAGGCATTCGCTTCTAGATGATAGCACGCAAGATGGTTTTTACAGGCATGGTGGAGTGAGTAGCGTGAGTAGCTAAGGCCATTACCGCTCTTAGATATCAGCGCAGATGGTGCTACAGGCATGGTGGAGTGAGTAGCTGAGTAGCTAAGGCCATTTCGTTCTATGAATTACAACGCAGATGACGCTGCAGGCATGGTGAAGTGGAAGTACTTGAAGTAGCTTTAAGGTCTCTATCGCTTCTAGATGATCAGCAGATGGCGCTACAGGCATGGTGGAGTGAGTAGCTGAGTAGCTAAGGCCATTCGCTTCTAGGAGATAAACGCAGATGGTGCTACAGGCATGGTGGAGTGAGTAGCTGAGTAGCTAAGGCCATTCTCTTCTAGCTGATAAACGCAGATGGTGCTACAGGCATGGTGGAGTGAGTAGCTGAGTAGCTAAGGCCATTCTCTTCTAGCTGATAAACGCAGATGGTGCTACAGGCATGGTGGAGTGAGTAGCTGAGTAGCTAAGGCCATTCGCTTCTAGGAGATAAACACAGATGGTGCTACAGGCATGGTGGAGTGAGTAGCTGAGTAGCTAAGGCCATTCGCTTCTAGATGATAACCGCAGATGGTTTTACAGGCATGGTAAAGTGAGCATCAAGTACCTGAGTAGCTGAGTCCTATCTTTTGTAGCTGATACACGCAGATGACGCTACAGGCATGGTGAAGTGAGTGCTGAATAGTTGAGTAGCTGAGTCCTTTAGTTTTTAGATGATACATGCAGATGACGCTACAGGCATGGTTAATTGAGTGCTGAGTAGCTGAGTAGCTTAGTTGCTGAGTCATTCAGTTTTTAGATGATACACGGGGACAGATGACTCTACAGGCATGGTGAAATGAGTGCTGAATAGCTGAGTCCTTTAGTATTTAGATGACATACGCAGATGACGCTACCTGCATGGTGAAGTTAGTTCTGAGTAGCTGAGTAGCTGAGTCACATTGCATCTAGTTGATACGCGTAGATGATGCCACAGGCATGGTGAAGTGAGTGCTGAGTAGCTGAGTAGCTGAATAGCTGAGTTACATTGCTTCTAGTTGATACGCGTAGATGATGCGACAGGCATGGTGAAGTGAGCGCTCAATAGCTGAGTAGCTGAGTAGCTGAGTCCTTTAGTCATTAGATGTAACACACAGATGATGCTACAGGGATGGTGAAGAGAGTGCTGAGTAGCTGAGTAGCTGAATAGCTAAGTCTTCAGTTTTTAGATGATACATGCACCTATCCACCCATCTGATCAACCTCTTTCCTACACCCTACGTCCTACACCCTAAACCCTATGCTGTGCTGGGTCAAATTTATACCTACTGCACCCCACAGCTCAATGGCCATCTATCCACCCACCTGATCATCCGCCGTCATATACCCTAAACTCCAAACTCTAAACTCGAAACCCTAAACCCTATGCTGTGCTGTGCTTAGGTTCAAGTTCATACCTACCGTGCCCCACTGCTTCATGGCCATATATCCACCCACCTGACCAACCTCCCTCCTAAAACCTGAACCATAAACTCTGAACCATAAAACCAATGCCATGCTTAGGGTCGAATTCACACCCTAACCGGCCCCACTGCTCCAATAGCCATCTATCCACACACCTGACCAACCTTCTGTTTTGCGTCCTAGATCCTAAACCCTAAACTATAAACCCTAAGCCCTATGCTGTGCTTAGAGTTGGGGTCTCACCTACTGCACCCCACTGCTCCATGGCCATACTATCCCACCCACCTGACCAGCACTGTCTTAAACCCTAAACCTAAACCCTAAACCCTAAAACCACAAACCATAAACACATAATCCGTTATGCTGTAGTTAGGCTCGAGTTCACACCTAACGTTGCCCCAACTGACCAACCTCCGTCCTAAAACCCTAAACCACAAACCCATAAGCCTAAATCTCCTCTAAAACCTCAAACCCTATGCCGTGATTGTGGTCCAGTTAAAACTCTAAACCATAAACCATATACCCTATTCTGTGCTTAGGGTGGACTTCACACCTATCGTGCCCCATTGCTCCATGGCCATCTATCCACCCACCTGACCAACCGCTGCCCCCAACCCTAAACCCTAAATATAAACCCTAAACCCTAAACCCTTTGCCGTGCTCAGGGTGGAGTTCACACCTACCATGCCCCATTGCTCCATGGGCCATCCCTACCCACCCACCGGACCAACCACGGCCCCCAACCCTGAACCCTAAGTATAAACCCTAAACCCTAAACAAATGAACCCTTTCCCGTGCTCAGGGTGGAGTCACACGCTATTCGTGCCCCATTGCTCAATGGCCCCAATCTATACCACTCCACCTGACCAACCGCTGCCCCAACCCTAAACCCTAAATATAAACCCTAAACCCTAAACCCTTTGCCGTGCTCAGGGTGGAGTTCACACCTACCATGCCCCATTGCTCCATGGCCATCTACCCACCCACCTGACCAACCACGGCCCCCAACCCTGAACCCTAAATATAAACCCTAAACCCTAAACCCTGAACCCTTATCCCGTGCTCAGGGTGGAGTTCACACCATACCGTGCCCCATTGCTCCATGGCGACCCTGAATTGGTTTATGCATAAGAGGGGGTTTTTTTTTTTCCAAAAGCTGTTGAGATCACTCCCCCCCAGTTGTTCAAAGGTAGACATTTGAGGTAAGTCCCTTTTTTTTCTTTTTTCGCCTTGGGTGGGTTGCCTTGGGTGGTCCTTTCCCTTGGTGGGTCTTAAACGCCTTGGGTGGGTCACCTTGGGTGGGTGTTGAGATCAATCCCCCAATGTTCAAGGGTGGACATAGAGGTAAGTTCCTTTTTTTCTTTTTTTCGCCTTGGTGTGGGGTCGCCTTAAGTTGGGTGTGTTGGAGATCACTCCCCCAAATGTTGAAGGTGGACATTGAGGTAAGTTCCTTTTTTTCTTTTTTTCGCCTTGGGTGGGTTGCCTTAGGTGGGTGTTGAGAATCACTCCCCCAATGTTCAAGGTGGACATTTAGGTAAGTTCCTCCGGTTTTTTTTCTTTTTTTCGCCTTGGTGGGTCGCCTTTAGGTGGGTGTTGAGATCACTCCCCCCCCAATGTTCAAATGATAGACATAGAGGTAAGTTCCTTTTTTTGGTATAACAGAAACAATCAGCCGTGGGGTAGTTTTGGCCTTGGGTGGGCGGTCTTGGGTGGGTCCTCTTGTGGTGGGTTCCCTTGGGCGGGTCGTCTTAGTGGTGGGTTGCCTTGGGTGGTCAGTCTTTGGGGTGGGGTTGCCTTTGGGTGTGTTCGCCGTGGGGTTGTTTGCTTTGGTGGGCGGTCTTGGGGGTGGGTTGTCTTGGTTTTGGTCCACGTTGGGTGGTTTGCCTTGGGTGGGCGGTCTTGGGTTGTTTGCCTTGGGTGGGCAGTCTTGGGTGGTTTGCCTTGGTGGGCGGTTCTTGGGGTGGTTTTGCCTTCGGTGGGCGACTTGGGTGGTTTGCCTTGGGTGGGCGTCTTGGGGTTGTTTGCCTTGGCGTGGGCGGTCTTGGGGTTGTTTGCCTTGGTGGGCGGTCTTGGGGTTGTTTGCCTTGGGTGAGCGGCCTTGGGGTTGTTTGCCTTGGGTGGGGCGGTCTTGGGGTGGTTTTTGCTTGGGTGGGCGTCTTGGGGTTGTTTGCCTTTGGGTGGGCAGTCTTGGGGTGGTTTGCCTTGGGGTGGCAGTCTTTGGGGTGGTTTTGGCCTGGGTGGGGCGGTCTTGGGGTTGTTTGCCTTGGGTGGGCGGTCTTGGGGTTGTTTTGCCTTGGGTGGGGGCGGTCTTGGGGTTGTTTGCCTTGGTGGGCGGTCTTGGGGTGGTTTGCCTTGGGTGGGCGTCTTGGGGTTGTTTGCCTTGGGGTGGGGCGTCTTGGATTGTTTGCCTTGGTGGGCGGTTCTTGGGGTTTGTTTTGCCTTGGGTGGGCGGTCCTTGGGGTTGTTTGCCTTGGGTGGGGCGGTCTTGGGGTTGTTTGCCTTGGGTGGGGCGGTCTTGGGGTGGTTTTGCCGTGGGGGCGTCTTGGGGTTGTTTTGCCTTGGGTGGGCGGTCCTTTGGGGTTTGTTTGGCCTTGGGTGGGCGGTCTTTGGGGGTTGTTGCCCCTCGGTGGGCCGGTTCTTGGGGGGTTGTTTGCCTTGGGGTTGCCATGGGTGTGTCGCTGTGGGTGTTTCGTTTGCCTTGGGGGTTGCCATGGGGTGTGTCGCTGTGGGGTTGTTTGCCTTGGGTGGGCGGTCTTGGGGTGGTTTGCCTGGGTGGGCGGTCTTGGGGTGGTTTTGCCTTGGTGGGCGGTATTGGGGTTTGTTTGCCCTGGGTGGGCGGTCCTTGGGGTTGTTTTGCCTTGGGTGGGGCGGTCTTTGGGGTTGTATTTGCCTTGGATGCCGGTCTTGGGGTGGTTTTCCTGGGTTGGCGGTCTTGGGGTGGTTGCCTTGGGTGGGCGGTCTTGGGGTTGTTTTTGCCTTGGGTGAGCGGTCCTTGGGGTTGTTTTGCCTCGGGTGGGCGGTCTGGGGTGTTTGCCTTGGTGGGCGGTCTGGGGTTGTTGCCTTGGGTGGGCGGTCTTGGGGTGTTTGCCTTGGGTGGGCGGTCTTGGGGTGGGCAGTCTTGGGGTGGGCGGTCTTGGGGTGGGTGGTCTTGGGGTGGGGTTGTTCTTGGGGGTGGGGTTGCCCATGGGTGTGTCGCTTTGGGTTGTTTGCCTTGGGTGGGCGGTTTTGGGGTGGTTTACCTTGGGTGGGCGTCTTGGGGGTGGTTTGCCTTGGGTGGGCGGTCTTTGGGGTGGTTTGCCTTTGGGTTGGGCGGTCTTGGGTGGTTTGGGCCCTTTGGTTGGCGGTCTTGGGGTTTGTTGCCTTGGGTGGGCGGTCTTGGGGTGGTTTGCCTTGGGTGGGCAGTCCTTGGGCTTGTTGCCTTGGGTGGGCGGTTCTTGGGGTTGTTTGCCTTGGGTGGGCAGTCTTGGGGTTGTTTTCTTTTGGGTGGGCGGTCCTTGGGGTTTGGTTTGCCTTGGAATGGCGGTCTTGGGGTGGTTTGCCTTGGATTTGGCGGTCCTGGGGTTGTTTAAGCCTTGGGTGGGCGGTCTTGGGGTTGTTTGCACTTGGGTGCGGCGGTCTTAGGGTTGGTTTGCTTGGGTTAGCAGTCTGGGGTGGTTTGCCTTGGGTGGGCCGGTCTTGGGGTTGGTTTTGCTTGGGTGGGCGTCTTGGGGTTGTTTGCCCTTGGGTGGGCGTTTGGGTGGGGCAGTCTTGGGGTGGGCGGTCTTGGGGTTGGGTGGTTCTTGGGGTGGGTTGTCTGGGGTGGGTTGCCTTGGGTGTGTCGCTGTGGGGTTGTTTGCCTTGGGTGGGCGGTTTGGGGTGGTTTGGCCTTGGTGGGCGGTCTTGGGGTGGTTTGCCTTGGTTGGCGTCTTGGGTGGGTGTGCCTTGGGTGGGCGGTCTTGGGGTGGTTTTTGCCAATGGGTGGGCGGTCTTGGGGGTGTTTGCCCTTGGGTGGGACGGTCTGGGTGTTTGCCTTGGTGGGCGGTCCTTGGGGTTGTTTGCCTTGGGTGGGCCGGTCCTTGGGGGTTGTTTTGCCCTCTGGTGGGCAGTCTTGGGTTGTTTTTGCCTTGGGTGGGCGGTCTTGGGGTTGTTTGCCTTGGATGGGGTCTTGGGGTGGTTTGCCTTGGGTTGGCGGTCTTGGGGTTGTTAGCCTTGGGTGGGCGTTCTTGGTTTGTTTGCCTTGGTGCGCGGGTCTTTGGGGTTGTTTGCCTTGGGTGGGACGGTGTTTGGGGTGTTTGGCCTTGTTGTGGGCGGTGTTGGGGTTGTTTTGCCTTGGGTGGGCGGTCCTTGGGGTTGTTTGCCTTGGTGGGCGGTCTTGGGTGGGGCAGTCTTGGGGTGGGCGGTCTTGGGGTGGGTGGTCTTGGGGGTGGGTGGGTCTTGGGTGGGTTGCCATGGGTGTGTCGCTGTGGGGTTGTTTGCCTTGGGTGGGCGGTTTTGGGGGTGGGTTTGCCTTGGGTGGGCCGTCCTTTGAGGTGGTTTGGCCTTGGGTGGGCGGTCTTGGGGTGGTTTGCCTTGGGTGGGCGGTCTTGGGGTGGTTTTGCCTTGGGTGGCGGTCTTGGGGTTGTTGCCTTTGGTGGGCGGTCTGGGGTTGTTTGCCTTGGGTTGGGCGGTCTTGAGGTTGTTTTTGCCTCGGGTGGGCAGTCCCCTTGGGGGTTGTTTGCCTTGCGGTGGGCGGTCTTGGGGTTGTTTTGCCTTGGGTGGGCGGTCTTGGGTTGTTTGCCTTGGTTGGCGTCTTGGGGTTGTTAGCCCTTGGGTGGGCGGCCTGGGGGTTGTTTGCCTTGGTGCGCGGTCTTGGGTTGTTTTGCCTTGGGTGGGCGTCTTGGGGTTGTTTTGCCTTGGGTGGGCGGTCTTGGGGTTGTTTGCCTTGGTGGGCGGTCTTGGAGTTGTTTGCCTTGGTGGGCTGTCTGGGGTTGTTTTGCCTTTGGGTGAGGCGGTCTTGGGGGTTTTGTTTGCCTTGGGTGGGCGGTCTTGGGGTGGTTTGCCTTGGGTGGGCGGTCTGGGGTGGTTTGCCTTGGGTGGGCGTCTTGGGGTTGGTTTGCCTTGGGGTTGGGGCGGTCCTTGGGGTGGGTGTTGCCTTGGGTGGGCGGTCTTGGGGTTGTTTGCTTTGGGTGGGCGGTCTTGGGTGGTTTGCCTTGGGTGGGCGGTCTTGGGGTGGTTTGCCTTGTGGGCGGTCTGGTGGTTGCCTTGGGTGGGCGGGTCTTGGGTGGTTTGCCTTGGTGGGGGTCCTTGGGGTGGTTTGCCTTGGGTGGGCGGTGTTTGGGGGTTGTTTGCCTTGGGTGGGCGGTCTTAAGGTTGTTTGCCTTGTTGTGTGGGCGGCCTGGGGTTGTTTGCCTTGGGTGGGCGGTCTTTGGGGTTCGTTTGCCTTTGGTGAGTCGGTCTTGGGGGTTGTTTGCCTTGGGTGGGCGGTCTTGGGGTTTGTTTGCCTTGGGTGGGCGTCCCTTGGGGTGGGTTTTGCCCATTGGGTGGGCGGTCTTGGGTTGTTTGCCCTTGGTGGGCAGTCTTGGGGTGGTTTGCCTTGGGTGGCGTCCTTGGGGTTTGTTTGCCTTGGGTGGGCGGTGTTGGGTTGTTTGCCTTTGGTGGGCGGTCCTGGGTTGTTTGCTTTGGTGGCGGTCTTGGGTTGTTTGCCTTGGGTTGCGGTCTTGGGGTGGTTTGCCTTGGGTGGGCAGGTCTTGGGGTGTTTGCCTTGGGTGGGCGGTCTTTGGGTTGTTTCCTTGGGGTGGGCGTTCTTGGGTTGTTTGCCTTGGGTGGGCGATCTTGGGGTTGTTTTGCCTTGGGTGGGCGGTCTGGGCTTGGTTTGCCTTGGTGGGCGGTCTTGGGTGGTTGTTTGCCTTGGGTGGGCGGTCTTGGGGGTTGTTTGCCTGGGTGGGCGGTCTGGGGTTGTTTGCCTTGGGTTGGCGGTCTTCGGGCTTTGGTTTTGCCTTGGGGTGGCGGTCTTGGGGTGGTTTGCCTTGTTGTGGGCGGTCTGGGGTTGGTTTGCCTTGGGTGGGGTCCTTGGGGTTGTTTCCTTGGGTGGCGCGGTCTTGGGGTGGTTTGGCCTTGGGTGGGCGGTCTGGGTTTGTTTGCCTTGGGTGGGCGGTGTTGGGGTTGTTTGCCTTGGGGGTGGGCGTCTTGGGGTGGTTTGCCTTGGTGGGCGGTCTTGGGGTTTGTTTGCCTTTGGTGGGGGGCGGTCCTTGGGGTGGTTTGCCTTGGGTGGGCGGTCTTTGGGGTTTGTTTGGCCTTGGTGGGCGGTCTTGGGGTTGTTTGGCCTTGGGTGGGCGTCTTGGGGTGGTTAAATTGGGTGGTGCAGGTCTTGGGGTGAATGGTCTTGGGGTGGGTTTGGCCATTGGGGTGGCTTCGCCTGACTGTGGCGGCTTTGTTTGCCTTGGTGGGCCACGGTCTGGGGTTGTTTTTCCTTGGTGGGCGGTCTTGGGGTGGTTTTGCCTTGGGTGGGCGAGTCTTGGGTGGCCAGTCTTGTAGTGGGTTAACCTTGGGGTGTCCGCCGTGGCGGTGGTTTGCCCTGGGTGGGCGTCCTTAGGGAGGGGGGGGGGGGGGGGGGCTTCTGGGGGGGTGTATTGTGGCGGGTTGCCTGGGTGTGTCGCCGTGGGGTGGTTTGCCTGGGTGGGCGGGTTTTGGGGTGGGTTTCGCCTTGGAGTAGGTTTGGCCTGGAGGTCACTAAGTAGATCAGTGGGAGGATAAGTCCCTTTCTGTTACATTAAAATAATATTCGGCTTTAGTCGGGGTCGCCTTGGGGTAGGGTCTACGCTATGGTGGGTTTCCTTGGGATGGTTTTGCCTTGGGTTGGGGTGTCTTGGGGCGGGTTGCCTTGGAGTGTTTCACTTAGGGAGACACTAGGTTGACAAATAGAGGCAAGCCCCTTTGCGTAATTTTCTAACTTACATTCAAATCCACATTTAAAACCACAAATGTATCAAGCATTCTGCAAGCTGGGGGAAGCTGGGGGCGCAGGGGAGTCTTGCGGGAATAAAGATAGCACAGAAAAGAAACTTGGGACCCTGGTGCAAATTTTTTTTTGGGGGGGGGGGGGGGGGGGGGGGGGGGGGAAGGGGGGGCTGGTGTTTCCAGCGGGGTGGCCTAGTCAGAGCATAGTCAGGCTTGATATACACATAAATATTCCATCCTACATAAAATTTTAGAGCGGGAGAAGGAATTGTCTCGTCCCTGCCGTTCAGCATCCCCGTGTAGGGGTTTCGGCTGTGGTGCAGCCCCCT